>CAUYPK010038075.1:0-17626 GCA_963574355.1 Loris lydekkerianus
TCATTAAAATCTCTTATATCTTTGCTTAATTTCTGTTTAGAGGATCTGTCCAGCTCTGTAAGGGGAGTATTAAATTCCCCTGTTATTTTGGTATTATCAGATATGATATTGCTCAGACTGAGTAAGGTCTGTTTCAAGAATCTGGGAGCATTTAAAATAGATGCATAAATATTTAGAATTGAAACATCTTCTTGTTGTATTTTTCCCTTGACCAATATAAAGTGACCATCTTTGTCTTTTTTTGACTTTAATTGCTTTAAATCCACATGTATCTGAAAATAAGATTGCAACTCCTCTTTTCTTCTGAATTCCATTTGCCTGAAAAATTGTCTTCCAACACTTAACTTGGAGTTTTAATTTGTCTTTTGAAGCCAGGTGTGTTCCTTGCAGACAGCAAATGGATGGCTTGTGTTTTTTAATCCCATCAGCCAATCTATGTCTCTTAAATAGGGAATTTAATCCATTAATATTTATTGAGATAATTGATAATTGTGGTAGTATTCTATTCATCTTATTTTGTGAGAGTCCATTGCTTAATTTTATCTTTTGCATCAGTGTGGAGGTTAGATTCTGTCCTTTAATTTCTGAATTCTTGCTTTTCTGCTGATTCATTGTGATTTTCCATGTGTAGAACAGGTTGAAGTATTTCCTGTAGTGCTGGTCTTGTTGTGACGAATTTCCTCAATGTTTGCATATCCGTAAATGATTTGACTTCTCCATCAATTTTAAAGCTTAGCTTAGCAGGAGATAAAATTCTGAGCTGGAAATTGTTCTGTTTAAATAGAATAAAGGTAGGTGACCATTGTCTACTTGCTTGGAAAGTTTTATTAGAGAAGTCTGTAGTCACTCTGATGGATTTGCCCCTGTAGGTCAACTGGTGCTTACTCCTGACAGCTTGCAGAATCTTTTCTTTTGTCTTAACTTTGGACAGGTTCATCACAATGTGTATGAAAGCAGTGTGTCAGAATCTTTGATGATATTTGGGAAATTTTCATTTATAATATTCTCTAGTATGGGTTCCATTCCTCTGGGGCATTCTTTTTCCCCTTTTGGGATTCCTATAACTCGTATGCTGGAACACTTCATAAAGTCCCATAATTCTGACAGTGAACATTCTGCTTTCTCTCTCTTCTTTTGTGCCTCTTTAACTATCTATGTTACCTCAAGCACTTTGTCCTCTACCTCCAAAATTCTTTCTTCTGCATGGTCTAAGCTGTTGCTGATACTTTCCATTGCATCTTTAAGTTCCTTAATTGACTGCTTCAGTTCCTTCAGCTCTGCTATATCCTTTCTATATTCTTCATATCATTCATCTCTTATTTGATTCTGTTTTTGGATTTCCTTTTGGTTATTTTCCACTTTATTAGCAGTTCCCTTCATTGTTTCCATCATTTCCATCACTGTTTTCATCATGTGTATTCTAAATTCCCTTTCTGTCATTCCTAACATTTCTTTATAGGTGGAATCCTCTGCAGTAGCTACCTCATGGTCCCTGGGAGGGGTTGTTCTGGACTGGTTCTTCATGTTGCCTGGAGTTTTCTTCTGATTCTTCCTCATGAGTGATTTCTTTTATCCATTTCCTTGCCCTAATTTTCCTTTCACTTCCTCTTGCTCTTTATGTTCCCGTGCCTATGGACTAACATTTCGAAGAGTTATTTTGATACAGGACCAGAAGGATGAGAAGGTTGAAGAGCAAGAAGGGATAAAAGAAAGGAGAAAAGAAAATAGAGAAAGGAGAGGTGGTGGGTAAAAGGGAATATTGACAAAATGAAGAGAGGCACAGAAAGAAGGAGACAGCGCAATATAGGTGTACAGTAGGGTACTTTGACACAACCTTAAAAAAACCCAACCTCTGCGGGTGCCTGGTTGGGTGGTTCCCTTGAGGTCAGCAGCTCTTTGCTAACCTGATTAGACACAGTACCCTACTTCACCAAGTAGAGAGGAAAGACAAAAATGCTATAAATCAAACCAAAACAAGCAAACAGAAAACTTCATGGGATAAAATTGGGTAAAAAAACAAATAATAGGGGTAGAAACACTAGCAAAAATGAGGTTCTAATTATTGAAAAAGGCAGCAATGGGAAATTGTATTTAAACTAGAAAAATGGAGAAATTAAAGAAAGAAAAAAAGAAAAGAAAAAAATCTGTATGGAAAAGGTTAAAATTAAAAAACAAAACAGTAACAACAAAATAAACAAAAAACAAACAAACAAGCAACCAAAAATAAAGCAGTGTATATATCTTGTTGAATATTATCTGAGCAACAGGTGGTCTTCTGGGGTATGAAATGTTAATCACAATGCTGATATGACTGGAGGTCTCTGCTGATTTCTCAAACCCCACAGGGTGGAGACCCTAAACCTCTCTTCAGCCCTCTTAAAGGGCACTTTAAACTTCTAAACTTGGCTAAGCAGAAGCTTTCCCAGGAAAGTGTTTGTCATTGGGATCACTGCTGAAGTCACTATCCACTTACCCCAGTTTGCCAAAACAAGTCTCACTCTGCCCCTGAGGGTTAAGGCTTTAAAGGCAGCTAAGTCCCCTCCTTTAGGCTGCTCAGTCACTAGGTTACTAGCTCCCACCCTATATTTGTTCTGCAATCATGAGGGCAGAGCTTGCCAAGGCAGTTCTCTCACAATGGCTCCCTGCGGCCCACAGAAGAGCACTATTAGTTCCTTTCGGCTCAGCGGCTCAGTCTGGGGCTCTAGACAATGCCCAAAGTTCTCCGCATTCCTGCTCAAGCTCTCCTCAAGGCAGTTCAACTGAGTGCCAAGTCCAAAAGCACCAAAACAGTTCACAGGTAAGGCCTTTCCGATTTGCAGTCTCACTGCTGCTGTACTCACAGCTGCCAGAGGGATTAGACCAATCGAACACACACAACCACTTCCCAGTTTTCCACTGTTTTTGTCCTCCTCTTGGGGTCCAGAAGTTTCTTGTTGACTCCCTGTATCCACAGAGGGATGATTATAGGCAGATTCTCCCCAGCCAGAGATGCCTGGAGTTTTATCTCTCCAGACTCACGGTGCCCAGTTTCAGGGAAGCTGTTACTCGGCCACCATCTTCCCAGGCTCATGTATTTTGAAACTATTGAAAAGAAACAATCTAGTTGGGGTGGGATGAAAGGAATGAGAAGAAATTATATTTTCTTACTCTATGTAATTTTCAGGTGAGATGTTATAGCTGTCTCTACTTACCTTTTCCTTAGTGTTTTTTTAATTAATTTTTTTTAAAAACCTGGCTTGGTGCCTATAGCACAGTGGTTATGGTGCTGGCCACTTGCACTGAGGCTGGCAGTTTCATACCCAGCCCAGGCCAGCTAAACAACATTGACAACCAAAAGAACATTGCAACCAAAAAATAACCAGGCTTTATAGTGGGCGCCTGTAGTCCCAGCTACTTGGGAGGCTGAGGCAAGAGAATCACTTAAGCCCAAGAGTTTGAGGTTGCTGTGAGCTGTGATGCCACAGCTCTCTCTCTAATAAGAGTGACATAGTGAGATTCTGTCTCAAAAAAATTTTTTTAAATCAATAAGTGAAGGAGTAAAACATATTTTCTCTTTATCTTCTTCCACCTTTATTATTAGACTAATCTAATAAAAACATTACATGGACAAAAGCCATGACTTAATGGTCACTGTTGCCTAGAAGAGGACCTGGCATATTGAAAAAATTCAAAGACTATTTTTTAAATGTAGTCTATAAGGACCTTTGCTCCCTTTTGGCCCTACTCTGTGCTTCTTTCTTCTCGAAGAGTCATTTTGCCTTTGACTCTCTATTCATAAATAGAAATCAATGAAATTGTATTTTTGCTTCTTGTCATCTAAAGAGACCGTATTGAGTCAGTGAGCTCATCCTAATCCTTTGCAACCTGAATAACCATCACAATGAAAGTGCATTTTTGAAAATGTTGTGACCCCTAGTAAAGATTTCAAGTATGTTGCTCAAGATTAAAGAGTCATTTACAAGAGTCAAGAGAGTCACTTAAGTATGTCTAACACTTATAGTTGTTAATATCCTGCTCTAAACTTTTTTGTCTCATAAATTTTATATTTAGCAAGACAGCTGGTTTTTACTAGAAAAAGTAAAGCAATAGTATCTATAAACACAGTCAGGTTAAAGTTTAAAAAGAGATAATGTTACATGTAGGTCAGGTACCTGAATCTTGGTCTCAGCTTACTATCCTTGCTTCAGATCCCTGAGAGACGTGTATGACCAGAGAATAACACACACATTAAAAAAAAAATTGATATTTATTGGGGCCTAGGTCATAAGCCATAATGAACCACACTGTTCAGCATGGGCCACAGAGGGGAATAGATATTCTCTGCTTAAGCTAAAGAATTCTACAGAATCTGAAAGGCTTGTCAACTATACTTACACTGCAAGACCCACAGCTGAGTGACAGGTCTCACTATGATAATGAAGAGAAAATACTTTGGCCAACAGGAAGAAAATGGCCCCAAAAGACTAAAGTATTTTTCATAAGCCTCAGTAAGCTGGCCCCATGACTCTCTCAGGTAAAAGAATCCCCACTTTAATTAATTGTTTTTGAAAGGAGATCATTCAGAATGTGACAACAAAGAGAAAAATACAGATGGTTTGGCTTTCTCTCCAAGAAGTAACAGAAAGTCTGTCTTCTCTTGAGTAGCAGAAGGAAGATGGTCCACAAGTCCACTTAAAGAGATCATACATACCTTCACTTTCTTTGAAAGCTCCACCACTGGGATTGTGGCCCAACAAAATGTCCTAGAATCTGATCAATCCATAAAAACATACCTTAAGGTTAGAATAAAGTGGGCAATAGTAGCCATGAGTTTCCCTTGGCCAACAGTAGGCTTTATTTTATTTCCAATTATTCTCGCCCACAGCAAGACAAGACACATTCCACTGCTGTATCCATCAACAATTATTGACTTTGTATCTCTTCAACTCATTGCTGGTACTAGAACAGCTATATTTTCAACACTGAGATTGTTCTGCTGATATGACCAAATAAAGAACTTGTATCCTTACCCCCAAATAATACTTTTCATATTCCATTTCTTTTTGGTAGTAGATACCTAGTTACAAGTCAAATCACACTCATCAAGAAGGTTGTCTGACTTTAGGACATCCCAGCACAAGGTCTTCAAGGTCCTTACATAAAGTTATAAAACAATAACATTCAAAAAAGTTTAGATTTGAGTTGCTTTAAGAGTTTTTATATACATATAAACTGTAAAAATTTTAAAGAAAAAATGTTAGACAAAAATACTAAGTTACTTCTTGATGGAACATTATTTTCAAAGGACAACATTTTCCCCAAACCAAAGGCAGGAATGGAACCTATAATGACCATTTGAAATTACAGAACACTCCAATACCTTAGAAGGATCTGCAGCCATGTCTTCCATGCTTGTCTGCCAGCAAGCCCCTATAATCTTCAGTTGGCCAATTCATTCACATAAGTATTCAAGCCAATCCTACAAATGCTGCCCATGAGAATGGAAAACACTCCTACCCACAGGAAAACTCCAGTGTAGTGCAATTGACTTGAGTTAGGCACAAAATCTCATTGTGAACACTCTGAGTCACTCCTGAAAACCTCCATGCCTTCCTCATTAGCTTCATCGCCAATGACCATGTCTCCTCTACATTGAGAATGAATCACCTCATACTACTCTCCCTTGCTCTTCAGCCACAATGGACTTCTAGTTCCTCAAAGAAGATCCCAAGGGCTTTCTTTGCCACACATTGCTGTGTGTGCAGCATTTCCTGATTTTCAACAGAGGAATGTCTTTCCTGGATCCCTGGATCTCCTTCAGTCCTGCTGGTACAAGTTACCAAGGCTCATATCTTCATTGCAATTGTGTAGCTTCTATTAAATATCTGAAGTTCCCAACAGATCACAGGCTCCATAAAAGCCAGGGACCATTTATACAAGAGTTCTACCTGAAGGCCAAGCACAAAATGTTTGTTTAGGCTGGATGCAGTAGCTCATGCCTATAATCCTAGCACTCTGGGAGGCTAAGGACAATGAATTGTCTGAATTCAGTAATTTGAGATCACCCTGAGCAAGAGTGAGGCTCTGTCTCTATTAATAATATTTAAAAAGAAAGAAAACTAGTCAAGCATTGTGGTAGGTGTCTGCAGTCCCAGTACTTGGGAGGCTGAAGTAAGGGGATTACTTGAGCCCAGGAGTTTGAGGTTGCTGTGAGCTCTGACACCATGGCACTCTACCCAGGGTGACAGAGTGAGATTCTGTATAGATAGATAGATAGATAGATAGATAGATAGATAGATAGATAGATAGATTTATATATATATATATATATATATATATATATATATATATATATATATCTCAATAAGAGAAGCAGTAAAACATATTTTCTCATATATATATATTTGTATAATAATTTTTGAATTTATAAATGAATTTATAAATTTATGATTAACCAGGAAATACAATCCAGTAGAAAGAACATGTAAAACCAGGAAGGTATGGGAACATTTTTTGACTTCTGAAAGCCTGCATCACAGCTGAACAAAGGTTTATTCATTCTTAAGTCAGAAATAAGAAATTCTAACAGTTATAAATCACTCTGCAATCTGACCATCTCTATGCAATTTCTATCTTGGTATCTAGCTAGGCTCTGTCAGGTAGATTCAAATCCATAAATGCATGCTTACAATAGAAGAGCAGTGAACGTAAAATTAAAAAAAAAAAAAAATTCAGCCATCATTTCTTAGCAGTGTGACCTTGAGGATGCCATTTAACCTCTCTGAATGGCACTGAATTCACTCACCTATAAAAAGGTAATAATGATTCCTGGGGTAGCACAGATGAAAGAGTTTTATAAATTATGAAAGGCTAGAAACTTGTCTAATGTTGAAAACATCAGAATTTCAAATGAAAAAATACACAGTTGCAGAATTAGGAGCTCAGGTAAGTTCCCCTACAACTCAGTGAGTAAATGGCAAAGCCACAGACTGTGAACACACCATCGGAGAGTTTCCTGGCAACCCTGCCCTCTGCACAGACTACCACCCCCACCAAAGATGAAGTTGGATGCTGATTTTATTTAAATAGATTCCATTCCATCAGATTGTCTTCACAATGTATGGGATAAAAATAATTTCCCATACTCTCCATGAATTTGCTATGAAGTTTAACAATATATAAAAGGCATTGAAGCACAAACACAAGCTAAATGAATCTGGGCTCATAACTGGGGATAGCCTAACACTCATCATTCAACTACTAAGTTCTGGGCATCTAAGATGACACAGTTTAATGGCAGGAAAAACAGTCTTATGAGAAAAACCTAAAAAGACAGTGTGCACACAAATGACCCAACAGAAATGCTATTAACAGGACCCCATCCCCCCCAGATCATGTTAGGGGGTCAATAGAATAAGGAATACAAAATTCAACACCTTGCCAGACTGTTTATCTTAAATGCATCATTCATTATCCTCTCTGAGGTTTTGCAACAGTTGCAGGCATGCATAAGATGGGGCACATGATGGTGTAAAAAGGAGGAATCCAACCTGGAGAAGGTGCTACTATGGGCCCAGGGCAACCCCCAGTTGGTAGCTGTGATGTGGTGAGGCTGCTTCCCATCTGGGACTGTTAGCACCAAGGGAATGCTCAAATTGGGAGTGAAAATTCTGTGGTGTGGAACAGTGCAGTTCTTTAAGCAAACATGGGTCACTGCAGATCTAAAGGTGGCCCACAAAGTTGACTTTCCATTAGTAATAACATTTTCAGAAACTCTGTAAAAAGGGAGCTGCCAATTGAATTCCAGAGGCCACCTGCTGTGAACTCTTCTCCCAGGTGTTGGGTGGGGGCAAAGCCAAGAGACTGTGGTTTCCCCTCATCAAAGTGTCCTATGACAGGGTGCCAAATACAGGATTTTGCTGTCTGCTAATTGCTTACATATCTCTTACTCCCCTGGTGGAATCAGCTGGCAAAGAACCCCAAAGCCTCAAATCTGTTGGTTAGGTGCCTCTGCCTTTGAAGAGACTAGTCTATGTAAGTCAAACACTAATGAGGTAAGTATTACCAAACACACAAAGTGAATACAAATGGCCTGCAATCATATATGTGTAATTCACACAAACACCCCAGAGAAATTCACTCTGCTGCCTGTATATTTAGTTAGCAAAGAAACATCAGGGAAGATGCTGTTTAGCTTTCAGAAGCAAATCTTCTAATAATCACGGGAACTGAAATGTCAGTTTTGAAAAATAAAAATTTCATATAAGAAGCTCCTATGAGGTACCCTCAGTGTTTTGCATATGGTTTCAGAAAGGGGGCCTTTATTAACATTCTGCAGAGATTCTAGCAAAATCCAGCCAGGGCCCCCAACTTTCCGTAAATCCTCCTAATGAATCTCTAGGCAGAATAGAACATAGTTATATGATATTCCCAAAGCAAGATTCAGCTCAAAACATTGACTACCTCTTTAAATATAGAAATAAACCCAAATATCCCCTTGTGCTATACACACTTATTTTTTTGTTTTTTTGTTTTTTTTTCTGGCTTGCCTCAGAGGATTTATTCTTCTGCATTAGGTGACTAGAGTTTTCAGATTCTTGCAAGAAGCTACTTTTGCCTGGCTGGTGCTTTAACTATAAGATGAAATGAGATAGCCCAACTGAAACGAGGTGAGTTTTCTTCTGAACTGTACACAGAGGTCTATTTTGCTATGAAGGATCTAAGCCTCCATAAAAGGCTTGAATGTCAGGCAATGAGGACAGGGTATAGGTAGGAAATGACCACAAGCTTGAGCACTTTTAACTCCCTCATTCTGGTTTATTGACATACACCTGTAAAAAGCATTTTGTACTCCCCAGCTTCTTGTTTTGATAATCTTCATATTATTTATCATGCTTCTACTTTCAATATTCTCCAAATTGAACTCATAATCTCTCCTCTTGAAGTTGTACTTGCTCACAGAAAAAAATACAGTGACCAAATCAACCTAACATGCAGAACATTCAACATGGCAGCAGAATGGCACATTCTTCTCGAGTGCACATGGGAACATTCTGCAGGTTGATGCTATATTGAGTCACAAAGTGAGGCATAACAAATCTCAGGAAATTTAAATCACACCAATCTTTTCTGACCACAATGAAATGAAACTAGAAATCAATAGCAGAAGGAAAAGCCGGAAAATTTACAAATATGTGGAAAATAAACAACAAACTCTTGAACAACCAATAAGTCAAGGAAGAAATCAAAAGGGAAATTAAAAAATAATATCTTGAGCTGAAGGAAATAAAAATATGATATATCAAACCTTATGCTATACATTAAAAACAGAACTAAGGAAAATTTACAGAGATAAATGCCTACGTTAACAAAGTAGATCTCAAGTCAACACCTAATTTATACCTTAAAAAACTGACAAAAGAACAAACTGTACCCAAAATTAGCAAAAGGAAGGAAATAAGAAAGATGAACGCAGAAATAAATAAAGAATAAACAATAGAAAAAAATCAATGAAATAAAGAGTTGGGGTTTTTTAAAGATTATAAAATAGACAAACTTTCAGATAGACTAAGACAAAAACGGAGAAGAATCAAATAAAATCAGGAATTAAAAATGAGACATTACAATGCCACATAAAATAAAATGTTTATGAGAGGCTACTATAAATAGCTATATATCTATTTATTTAGATAACCTAGATAATATGGATAAATTTCTAGAAACATGAGACTCCAAGACTGATTCATGAAGAAATAGAAAATATGAGGAGAACTACAAGTAAAATGATTGAATCAGAAATCAAAAACCTTCAACAAAGAAAACTCCAGGACCAAATGTCATTAGAGAATTTTACCAAATATTTAAAGAATAACAATAATCTTTCTCAAACTCTTTCATTAAATTGAAGAGAAGAGCACACTTCCAATCTTATTATATAAGGCCAATATTATCCCAATACTAAAGCTAGATGAAAACACTACAGGCCAATATCCCTGAGAAATTACAGATGGAAAAATTTTCAATAAAATACTCACAAATCAAATTCAACATTAAAAAGATCATACATCAGGGTGGCGCCTGTGGCTCAAAGGAGTGGGGCACTGGCCCCATATGCCAGAGGTGGTGGGTTCAAACTCAGCCCCGGCCAAAAACAAACAAAAAAAGATCATACATCAAGTGGGCTTTATCCTTAAAATGCAAAGATGGTTCAACATAGGCAAATCTATGAATATTATTCACCACATAAACAGACAGAAAAACAAAGACCATATGATCCTTTCAATTGAACTAGAAAAAACATTTGGCAAAATTCAACACCCTTTCATGGTAAGAACACAAAAAATTGGCATAGATAAGACATGCCTCAAAATTATAAAGTATATATACAACAGACCTACAGCTAACATCATATTGAACAGGGAAAAATTGAAGCATTCCTACTTAGAAATGAAACCAGACAATTTTAACCCATTGTTGCCACTTTTATTCAACATTGTTCTAAAAGTTCTCATCAGGCAAGGGAAGGAAATCAAGGGGTCAAAATGGGGAAAGAAAAGATTGAACTATCACTCTTTGCTGACAATTTGATCTTACATCTAGAAAACCCCAAAGATGCAACCAAGAGACTCCTAAAATTGACAAATTCAACAAGATCTCAGACCACAAAATCAATGTAGACAAATCAATAGCTTTCATATATTCCAACAACAAACAAGCTGAGAATCAAAATCCAAAACACAGTACCTTTCACAGTAGCAACAAAGAAAAGAAAATACCTAGGAATATACATATTTAACTAAGAAGGTGGGGCTATGAAACACTGCCACACGTTTATGCAAACAACAACTGTAAGACACTGATAAGGTTATAAGACCTCACTGAGTTGTTTGTATAGTTCTGCCAACATAAGCGCACAGTGGCAAGTTTGTAACTTGATATCAGACCTTGTATACTATATGATCATGAAGAGCAGTAATGGATATTGGAAACTAAGAAGAAAGGGAGGACTGGAGGAAAGTGAGGAACAAAAATCTACTTATTGAGTACAATATACACTATTTCAGGGAACAGTACACTGAAAGACCAGAATTCAGCATAATCCAATTTATCTGTGTTTAAAAAAATAACTTGTAAACTCTAAATTTTTTTAAATTAAAAAAAAAATAAACAACTAAATCAGAGGATGGACACTTGTGTCTAAACAGAATGTCAAAGAATATGTTCAAATTCTTATTGCTTAAGCAGTGAGGTGCCCTTCAGTTTGAAAATTCATGGTTTTGGCTCTTATGTTTTCCACTGTCCTCTCCTTTTTCATCTGTATCCATCCTCTCATTCTCAACTTTTTCATTCCTTTATTCCATCTCTTCCTCAATTGTGCTGCATTCTGAGACTGTTTTCCTATTCATTCATTTGTCTGTTATGTCTAATCTGCTATTCTGACCATATTTTTTGTATTTCTTTTTGATCTACATTTTATTTTAATTTCCAAGAATGAGTTTCTTTTCATAACAGCCCATTAGGATTCTGCTAGCAAAAAGGAAGAGGATGGGCCTGGCATAAGCAAATGTGAGCATCTGTCATGGCATGGAGCAAATGTGTAGCTTTGTAACATGCTTTATTTTAATCTACATTGTGCATCATCCAAAAATACTCTTCAAAAACATGTATTCTAAAGTCAGGGTGATATTAATTTCACAGAAGGTACAATTATTTAACCATTCTTCCAATCGGACATTCAGTTTGCATATGTTTTTTGTTATTATAGTTAGCCGAGTAATGAGTAAACTAACATAAAGCTACTTACATGTCACTATAATAATATTCATAGAAAACAATTCCAGAAAAATAACTTTTTCCTTCCTTTTTTTTTTTTTAGATAGAGTCTTACTTTGTCACCCTTGGTAGAGTGTCGTGGCATCATAGTTCACCACAACCTCAAACCCTTGGGTTTAAGCAATTCTCTTGCCTTAGCCTCCCAAGTAGCTACCCACCACAGTGACCAGCTATTTTTAGAGATGAGATCTCACTCTGGCTTAGGCTGGTCTCAAACCTGTGAGCTCAGGCAATTCACCCACTTTGGCCTCCCAGGCCTCCCAAGCACTGGGATTACAAGCATGAGCCATTACACCGGCCTGAGAAGAATTTCAATTAATGTGTAAAGACACATACTAACAAAATTATTTCTGGAAATGCATCATCAATTACAATCCCACCAGATATTTATAAAATGTCCCAATTTATCTTGCCCTTATCAATGCTGAGTATTACATATTTTTAATATTTCCAAATTTGAGAGGTAAAAATGTTTTCTGACTTTAAGATATGTTTTTTTATTATTAAAGAAGTTGAACTTTTTGCACATAGTTCTTGGCAATATGTATTTCATCTTAGATAAATTTTCTCATTTCATGTTTATGTTTTCTGTAGTTGGTAGCTATTTCTGTTATAAGATGTTTGTATGTGAAAATTATCTATTCTTTATCATAGTTTTAACCAAAAAAAATCTCAGTTTTTAATTAGCACTTCATTTGTCAATGATTTTCAATCAACAGAAGATATTTTGTTTTTTAAACTGTTTTCATTTTCTTATTATTCATTAATGTTTGCTTTAATGTTAAATTTATTCTTATAAGATTTTTTGTGTGTTTATAAGTGGCCTAGTCTATGATCAATTTTTCATGATTCATTAATGTATGTTGGAAATAATTCATTATATTTTTTGAAAGGTCCTATGCGGTTATTCATTTGATAGTTCAGAGTCATTTACTTGATCATGGGCAGAGAAGTGATCATTTCTATGGCTACAATTTTAAGTATGGCACATTCTCTTTGTATTTGTTTTACATTATGGTGTGATATTTGATATATACAAATCAAAAACCATTTATACTTTATTATGAATTATGATTTTATTCCATATGAAACTACTCACAGTTTCCCTTTGAAGAGTCTCTTCAGTTTTTTTCTGTGTTGATTTGATTTGTAAATCTTCATTCATCTTTTCTTTTATATTTTAACACTGTGAGATTAAAAGTAGCAAATCTTAATTATGAAGTTAATTAAATTATAGAATCTGAGCTTTTAATGGGAGAGAGGGTTAATCCCTTGATATTTGTGTATGATCGTTCTTATTTTTGTGATTTAGTTTCATGCTCTATCCTTTCCAAGTTTTCTTGCCCTTTCTGTTATACATGTATCATACTTTGCCTTTTGTTTTATAGATTTTTACTTTTATATTCTATCATGTTTAGAAGTCAGAAATCATATTTTAATTCATTAATAATCTGAATTTTACAAATGCATAAACTTCCATTTGATATGAAGAATAAACAATAACTTCCAAATTCTTAGATGCATAGCTAGTATTTTTCTGCACACATTTTTCCATTTATTCTATCCTTCTCTAGTAGCTGATAATTTTCTCTTGAAGGATATAACAGGCTCACATTCAATCAGCCGGCTCCCATAATATAGAATATAAGGTGTCTGTTTTGATTATTCAGTTCCTGTAACTGACTGCCTATCAGTATCATTGGCTATGAAGCAAGATTATTAGTATACAATAATTACATTTAGAATAAAAAAAAGTTTTGTTAAGCAATAGTTAGGGCTTTTATACTGAAGATTTTTACCCATGCTTTCAAAAAATTTTCTTATATGTAGAACATATATTTTGTGTTATTGTTCTTTTATGCTGTCTTTAGCCCTTTTATGCAAAAAGTCAAGACTAGAAAAGTTGGATTACACCTTTAAATTGCTTGTTTGTTTTACGACAGTTTAATAGTAGTTAGCTATCTTTTAAGATAATGGAGAATATCTTACTGTTGTCTTTTGACATGAGAAATGACTTGGCAAGCAATTCTTTTTGTGTTAAAGGTAAGAAATATTTGAGAAGACACGCATTTAAGAGAAAAATAAGCCTGATTATAGTTCACTTTATAAAACAAATTTATTCTACCATCATGTATTTCTTCTCTCTCTTTAAAATGAAAAGCCTTGACAGAACCTGACTAGTAGTTGGTCTCTTTCATTAATTTTATTCACTACTCAACAAGTTTATTTCAATTATGGAGTCAGACTCTTTTTTACTTTAAGGACAACTTCTGTATTGCCTTTGATAATTGTTTCTATTCAGAGAATATAAATTTATTTCTTTAGAACATCTAAAAGCTTAGGTTAGATTTCCAACACCTGCCTTCCATATCTATTATTCTTTTTATTTTATTATCTTTTCCTCTTCATTCTGGCTTTTTCCAGTTTTTAATTGATATGCTAAATTTATTTTGGACTATGTCAGTTTGGAAATCTAAGGATTTTATGTTTATCTCCACTGTGGCATCTTGGGTTGTTTTTAACTATTTTTTATTTAAACATTTCCCTTACTTCTATGTATTAACCTTTTATTGGTTATAATTACCTGTATCTCTATTATAGAACAGCCTCTTAAAATTTTTTAAAAACACAGAGATATGTTTTCAATAATTTTTTTATTTTTTCAATACAGAAATTATACTTCTAAAGATATTATTTTCCTTTGAATCTATAAAGTCATACTTTTTTATTGTTGGGTATTCATTGAGGTTACAAAGAACCAAGTTACATTGAAAGTATAATGTAAGTCCCTCTTATAATTGTGTCCCACAGCCAAAAGGTGTGTCACACACCATGACCCTCTAACCTCCTCTCTCCTTCCCTCTCTCTGCTTTCCAGTTCTCCTACCCCCCACCATGTACTATATCATTAATTGTCTTCATATCAGAATTGAGTACATAGGATTCTTGCTTCTCCATTCTTGTGATGCTTCACTAAGAATAATGTGTTCCATTAACCAGTGTGATGAAAATGTGTCAAACTGTTTATAAAACCAATGTATGGTGCCCCATGACTGCAAAAGAAAGGGGGGGACTCCTGGCTCTGCATCCATAGCTTGGCACTCATTAGGGCACCAGCCACATACACCGGGGCTGGTGGGTTCAAACCCAGACTGCTAAACAACACTAACAACCAAAACAACAACAACAAGAAAATAGCTGGGCATTGTGGTGGGCACCTGTAGTACCAGCTACCTGGGAGGCTGAGGCAAGAGAATCACTTAAGCCCAAGAGTTTGAGGTTGTTGTGAGCTGTGATGTCACAGCACTCTACCACAGGTGACATAGTGAGACTCTGTCTCAAGAAAAGAAAAGGGGGGGGGACTGCTGACTTCCTTATTACATTCTAACAGACCTGGCCGGAGGGTCATTTGAAGCATGAGGTCTATCTCTCAGGTTAATCTACAAATCAATCTGTTTCCACCTATTTACACACATGCCCCCTAACAACCACTTCCTGCATGTACACTTTCCACACTCTCCCCCACTCTTCTAAAAGGCATCTATAAAAGTCTCTGACCATCACTGAGTCTTTGGATAATCATTGTTGTGGCTCTCCCATGGGCATGACATTTGGAAATAAACCTTTCTCTTATTAAAAAAAAATAATAATAATGTGTTCCAATTTCATCCAGGTTAATACAAAAGATGTAAAGTCTCCATATTTTTTAATATGGATAGTACTCCATGGTATACATATTGAATAGTACTCCATGGTATACATATATAACAGCTTGTTAATCCATTCCTGGGTTGGTGGGCATTTAGGCTGTTTCCAAATTTTGGCAATTGTAAATTGAGCTGCAATAAACAGGCTAGTGCAAGTGTCCTTGTGGTAAAATAATTTTATTTTTTTTCTCTGGGTAGATGCCCAGTATTGGGATTGAAGGATCAAATGAGACAACAACCAAACCAAATAGACAACCTACAAATGGGAAAGGATATTTGCATATTTTGAATCAGACAAAAGCTTGATAACCAGGATCTACAGAGAACTCAAATTAATCAACATAAAAAGAGCCAACAATCCCTTAAATCACTGGGCAAAAGAAGAAATAGAACCTTGTCTAAAAGAGACAGAAAAATGGCTAACAAACATGAAAAAATGCTCATTGTTCCTATTATTAGAAAAATGCAATTTAAAGCCACCCTGAGATATCAGCTAACCCCAATGAGAATGACCCACATCACAAAATTTCAAAACTGCAGATGTTGGCATGAATGTGGAGAGATGGGAACACTTTTACACTGCTGGTGGGACTGCAAACTAACACACCTTTTTAGAAGTATGGAGAATCCTCATAGACTCATATTTTTTAATATTATAATGTAATGTATTCTATAGAGCCTATAGTGATTTCTTACCACTTTGTTGATGTACCAACTGCACATTAAAAAAGGTATCCATTTTAAATGTGCAATATGATGAATTTTGGTCATTGCATACAAGCATCTTCTACCACAATTAAGATATAAAACATTTGTATCATCCTAAAATGTTTTCTTCTGTTTCTTATTGGCCAGCCCCTTCACTAATGCTTGCCCCCATAAAAACAAGAATCTGATTTCCATGCCTTTTTTGGGACTTCATATAAGTAGAATAATATAGCATATGCTTTGGTATATATTTGACCTGTAACACTTAGCATAATGTTTTTGGAAATACCCCATTTATTTTATTCATTAATATTGTATGTTTTTTATTAAATCATACCTGTTTACATTAATGCAATCATGGCGTACAATGTGCTGGTTTTATATACAAATTGAAGTATTTTCATCAAACTGGTCAACATAGCCTTCATGGCATTTTCTTAATTATTGTGTTAAAACATTTATATTCTACACTTAGTAAATTTCACATGTACTCTTATAAGATGCACCTGTATGTCTTTTTATTGTTTAGTAGTATTCTATAATTCTATAATTTTACATTTTCTTTGTCCATTTTCTTTGTCCAAGTTGATGAATAGTTAGATTTCCAATGTTTAAATAAACTAAAATGAATAACACTACTATGAACATACCCACACGTGTATTTATGTAGCTATATGTTTTGATTTCTTTTGTGTAGATACCTAATATGGGGTTTCTGGATCAAATGGTAAGTGTATTTTTAGCTTTAGGAAATACTTAACTGCCATGCTGTTTTCTGAAGTGGATGTATTAGGTCATTTCAAAAGTTTTGTTTGTTTTTATGAGTCTACTTTAAACTGTAATATCTCAGTGAATATTTATTCAATTTAATTGAAATAAGCGCCATTTGAATCAGTGCACTTTTGGCAACATAACACAAGCTGATTAATTCCATTGGCATAAAAATTGGGTGCTTGGGATTCGATGAGGTCAACGAAGGCCGTTATTGCTAGGTCCTAATTGGCAAAGGTTCTACCGGTGAGAAAGTTATTGAAGTGCTTGAAAAGATGGTAGTCGGTTGGCTAGAGGTCTGGGGAGTATGGTGGGTGGGGCTGAACTTTGACGCTCAATTCCTTTAATTTTCGGAAGGTGATTTGTTAGACGTGCGGCCGGGTGTTGTCGTGGAGCAGGATTGGACCTCATCTCTTGACCAGTGCTGGCTGCTGCTGATGCAATTTTCAGTACATTTCATCGATTTCCTCACAATAGGACTCTGCTGTGATGGTTTGGCCTGGTTGCAGAAAGTTATAGTGAATTACACCAGCCGCTGACCACCATACAATAACCATGATCTTTTTTTGGTGGGGTTTCGCCGTTGGGAAGTGCCTGGGTGGCTCATCGGTGTCCAACCACTGTCCTGAA
>CAUYPK010038076.1:0-12542 GCA_963574355.1 Loris lydekkerianus
GGTCTGTGAAACTAGTGTATGATGCCCCATGATCATATTAATGTACACAGCTATGATTTAATAAAACAAAACAAAACAAACAAACAAAAAAAAAAAACCCACAGTCCCTGAGGCCTTGATTATATGCCAGTGAAATCCTAAACAGAGAATCCAGCCATGCAAGATTCTGACCTACAGAGATGAGGAGCTCATCAATGGGTGTTGCTTAAGGCTGCTAAGATTATGGTGATTTGTTATGGCAGCAATGAAAAGCTAATACATCCTGATTTTACACAATTTATCATCTTACATCTGAAGTGGTCTTATTATAATTATCCCTTTATTAGATGCCATATTCTACAGTTTTGATAAACACAACTGAATATATATACACATAGTGTGTGTGTGCGTGTGTGTGTGTGAAATAGATTTCTAAACAAGAGTTTTGTCTCTCAAATGTTATTCAGGTGGGCCTTCAAGTGAATTGTTTCTGAATTAAGCATATTAACTTGAGTCAAGAGGCTAACTGAATTTCAGGTGTCTTAAATGGAGATTCCAGCCTGATGCTTGGGGTCAAGAACTTTGGTTCTAGGAAGAAAGACTACAATAAGCAGTCCTGGCCTGCTGCTTAACACTATCTCTCCTCCTGCCTGGTTCAGATCTTGCTGTTTTTCCAGCATCTCCTCACTGTGACCTCAGGCACGCATTTTGCCCTTGCTATTAGTTGTAGGGTTTGAGTAGGACTGAATCCACTTCTGGGGGTGGGTCATGATTGTATTAGGCCAATCTGAGACCCCACCCTTACTTATGACCACAGTGAGTAGTTTAGGAGTGGTACATAATGCAGACCAATGTCAATCAGTTCATCACATTACTTTTCCCTGAACGCAGTGACGGGTCCAAGGATTAGTCCATGTTCTAAGTCTGTCCAATCAGGGTGAACCTAGAGGACTTTGCTGAGAATGCTAGGATGTGAACACCTCTCTCCCTTGCCAAACACAAGCATGGGAGCTTGCCACCCCATTGTTGCTGGCAGCCACATTAGGACCACAGAGTAAGAATCTGCCCATAATTAGGACCAACATCATGACGTGAAGTGGAGACAACAAGAAAATATACTGAGTACTGTTTAGCCTCTGGTTGTAATCTGCCATGTTCCTGGACTCCAGTTCGATGAGTTCTCTCTCTCTCTCTCTCTTTCCTTCTTCTTTCCTTCCTTCCTTCCTTCCTTCCTTCCTTCCTTCCTTCCTTCCTTCCTTCCTTCCTTCCTTCCTTCCTTCCTTCCTTCTTTCCTTCCTTCCTTCTTTCCTCCCCCCATCCTTCCCTCCCTCTCTCTCTTTCTCCTCTCTCTCTCTTTCTTAATAAGGTTCATCTGGGTTGAGTTTTCTATTGCTTGAAACTAAAACATCCCTCAATTGCAGATAGGGAAGGGAAAGATGAGAGCAGAAAAGACACACTTCTTACTGCTTTATGTGGCCAGGACTAAGACTGTATACTTGTCCCACTTCGAATATTGCATCCAAGTATCGAAGTTCCCTCTGGGAGCAACTGTTCTTGAGTAAACAATGCTGTGAGTTAGTGACAATGTCACTCACTTCTTTCTGCTCATTCTTTTTAGTGCCTCCCATCTTTTTCCTTAGGCCAGGAATTTTCTTTCTAAATAACAATATATCTTTTTCTTTACACAATGTTTTTGAAGTGTTTATTCAGGGAATGCTGATGACAAATGCAGGTGAACTATTATAGGGAATAAACTGTTGGGTATCCAAGCCCCTCAGTTCACCCTTTGTCCTTGGTTTGTCCTGCATCCATCTTTTCTTCTGATATATATTATTTCTCCCTCTCACATTCCCAACGGATTTTGTAAAAAGTTAAATATAAGTCTCAAATATAGTAGTCTAGCTGAGAATAAAAACAAAAGATGATCTTGATCTCCTATTGCACATCCACCTGACAACTTACCCTGAAGTGATCCAGAGAGGTGAATTGGGAAATCTGTGTCACTCATACGTGTATTTGAACAGAACTGCCAAAGCTTGTCTAGGCAAGTTTTCTCACTTAGTAAAATCTATTTATGACAGAACCTTGTTCATTTATTGTCAATGTCACTACATGAGAGTATGTATATTTACACATATGATTTCTACACATTTTACACCAAAAATCCTTATTCATAGCATAATTCCATTTCTTTAAAATAATAAATTATAAAGAATAATGTGTGGGTTAACATTTAAAAAATGTAAAATAAAAATAAATCCAATTTGCAGTAGACTACATATATTATAACATTCAAGACTTTTCTCTCACTTTCATGGCTCCCTAAATTTCTTTACCATGGAGAGAAATATTTGTTTTATAAAAATTGGTAAAATACTTATACCTATGGGGAAGTTAACAAACACAAATTCTTAATACTAGTATTAATGTCAGTTAAAATTATTTTCCTTTGAAGAAAGTTTAATAACACGTGTGATGGTGAAGACCCATAGAAAGAGGTATAAAAAATCCTTTTTTCTACCATGAAGAGGAAGATTCGCCTTTCTCTTAAATTTCTCCCTCCATAGTGAGTTTCTCTACCTAGAATTGGAAAAAAAATTCACAAAAGAATTTAGAGTGAAAGAACAATATATGGTTTTGTTTGTTTGTTCATCCAAGTGTCTCCTTTTCAGATTTTAATAAAGAGTAATAAAAAATCAACTAAATGTGAAAATCAGATTGTTTGGTTCCCATGACTAAGTAATCATGCATTTTCAAAGTTAGCTTATCTTGTTGGGTTGGTATGCCTGCCTTTTGCTTCTTGCCCAATTCTTTGGAAGTCAGTATTTTTATTTGTATATTTGTAAAAATATTTTTATTTGTAAAAATACTGACTTGTTTGATTGGGTTGGTATTAGTCTTGTTGTCATATTATCAAGTTCACAGCTTTTATTATTTAGAAGTGAATGCATGCTATTCAAATTTGAGCATGTAGTCAAAATATGCAATTACAATCATTAAATATTTATCAAATAAAAAGTAAAAGGTCAAAGAATTTTAGAAAGATGAACCCAGAACATCCATGCTATATAAGATAAATGGGTTTTTAGAATTTGAAATTAAAATTTAAAACTATGTGTACTTGTGCATAGTTTTTTTTTTTTGTGTGTGTGTGTGTGTGTGTACTTGCACTCATATTACAGATCTGAAAGAATAAAACTGGCTAAAAATATGTTGATTGCTCCCTTGAGGGCAAAAAATCCACCATGCTGTGTGCATGTTTTTGCAGCTGTATATGAAGCTATAAACAGAATCAATAAAATAATATCTAGTGAGATTGTTTTTTTTTGTTGTTGTTGTTTGTTTGTTTTGTTTAGGTTTTTTGGTTTTTTTTTTTTTTTTTTTTTTTTTTTAGACAAATTCTCACGACGTTCCCCAGGTTAGATTGCCTTTGTGTTAGCCTGGCTCACAGCAACCTCAAACTCTTGAGTTTAAGTGATCCCCTTGACTCTGCCCCCCATCCTCCTACCTCAGCCTCCTGAGTAGCTAAGAGGACAAATGCCTGACATACACCTGCTTAATTTTTCTATTTTTAGTAGAGATAGGGTCTCACCTTTGTTTAGGCTGGCCTCAAACTTCTGAGCTCAAGGGATCCTCCTGCCTTGGGTTCCCAGAGTGCTAGGATTACATGAGCCACTGTGCCTGGCTGAATTTTGACATGATGAAAGCAAGGAACTGAACCTGGATCTCCTGATGCCCTAGCCAGGACTCAGGAAGAACATCCTAACAATCATCCTTATAAATACTGATGTTATTTCTTTAATGTCCAAGTTTTAGTCCCTCTAAATTGATAAACTATGTTAATTGTTCTAAATGAAATCTGCCATTAGCATCTTCATAAGAGAGTTCGGGTATCCATAGATTGATAATAATGAAAGTTGTAACGTTCTCATGGAGTTTCTTCTTCCAGCTTTTCAATTTTTCAGTTAGCCATCTTAGGTAAGCTTTCCATCCTCTGATTTCTAATTGTTCCACGTGCAATACATCCTCTGGAACAAGGACTCATTGTTCACTGTGCGGTTTTTCCATAGTGTTTTACTGGGAGTTCTTAATTCATCTTAGAACCACATCATTTCCATTGAAATGGGAATGCATGGCATATAAATAATAACTTTCACTCTTTGTCACTGGTAAGCTACCTCAAAGGAGATGGAAAAAATAAACATGGACCCTCTGGAACAGAGAAGGGCAAAATCTTTGCAAGTTGTCTCTTTAAAAGCCTCTCCTCCCACACACACACTTTTTGGGAAAAAAGAACTGTATTCCTTCCCAGGGCCAGTAATCATGGGACAGAGGAATGTTCTTGGTTGTTTGTTTTAAACCACAGGAGATGGCTGAACAGAATTGTCTAGGCAAAGGGCAGGAGGTTGTCCTCAGTAGTGATGAGGACAACCAGGACCATCAGTTCTACAGCCTGAAGCTGAAAACCCCCTTTGAAAGCTTCATTTTTCTGCTTAAACAGACAATTATGGTTCTTTAATACAAGAATGTGCCATCCTTCTCATTTGCGGATGAATTAATAAACCTCTCTTTTCCTTTCCTCAAGCCACTTGTCCTTGTTCTTTGTTTGGCCTTGGGGACAAGTACCAGACTGTTAGCAACAGAAATTGGCATCTCTGGGTGGGCCCATCAGTGCCCTGATGGAACTGCAATTGCCACTACGGTGGAGGAGGCAGGGAGCAGCTCCAGGTCAAGGGGTGGGCCTTCACCAACAAGAGCACTGTCGTTTCACACTGAAAGGGAAAGGGACTGTCCCAGCAGCTGCTACAGCCTGGACAGCTCTGGGCGGCTCCCATATTTCCCTCCCTGAACTAGGCACAGCTCCTCACAACCCCAAGCCTCCTTGAGGAAAATGAAATGGATTCGAGAGATGTCACAATGCCTAAACGATTTTGGTAAGTTACCTGGTGTGCACACTGAAACCCTTGATTTCACCCGTGTGGGGAAGGCTTTTGAACCCTCCAGCCCTGTGGCAGGATATTTGTTTATAATAACACATGGGGGTGGAAGTCATGGATATATGGAATGAGGTAATTCATTCCCTTTTGGATTAGAAGTCGTTTCTCATTTGTAGGGTTTCCATTTGTTTGGTAGAGAACCTGAGGAATCACGCCCTTCTGGGTTAGCAGAATTTGGCTCTCATTTGCAGGGTCCCCATTTGTTGGTAGGTCTTGGCATTTGAGATTGTTTGTCTTGGAAACTCCCCGTGTTTGTTGTTAATCATGAGTTTTGTTTCAACATGGGAGTTTCCACTTTAATTACATCTGAAAGCCCCTTGGGGAAAATCTTGTCTAAATGGTCCCAACTTATAGCTATAAGCATATGTCTAAAAAAGAGAATGATGCTATTGTAATATTGCTTGCCAAATGTATATGCTGGAATGTGAGAAGAAGTGGCCGCTGCATGGAACCTTAAATTATTACATTATTTCTCAACTGGAATTATTTTCTCAAAGTTCAGGTAAATGTGATGAGAACCTATATGTACAATCTTTCATGCAGTTACATAATAAAAAGGCTGAAAGCTTAGGACAAAGTTAATGCTAAGGATAGGCAGACCTTGGGTAATAAATTGGGTAGGAATAACCTGGTTGATTCTTGTGGACTTATTTCCCCTCCCCACCAGTTCCTCCACGTCTGCAGAAGGCACTGTGGTTTGGCTGCCCTTAAGCTTGCACTGCTGGCACCCCATTTCCCCTGTCCACTGTTTGTTCCTGATGCAGTGGTCATAGAGTGCACTAACAGGGACAGCTTTACCCCACTGGAGCCAAATGGCCAGTACATGGAGCCAGGTCCAGGGCACCTGCTGCTGCCACCACCATCATATTTGCACCATCAGAGGGTCTGGGGAGGATGTGACTGGAATTCATGCTTCAGTTCCATAGCCAGTGGGCAATGACTTGGGAATGGGAATGGATTTTCCTTTCAAGACCCAGTGGGGAATTCAGTTTGGCCAGAAGTTTCCCAGAGCTGGGTCAGGGCAATTTCCATTATGGCAATATCAGATGAGGGCTTGAATGCATGGATAAGGGCAGCTGGCAGGGTGTTATTGGACTTACCCAAACTGGGATCTGAATGCAGATGCAGACAGTGTGAGAAAAAATCATCACCAAAGTATATTCCGGCAGGCCTCCAGAGGGGGCTGTCTAGATGGAAGAATCACAAGAAGCTAACAGTCATCCCTCTGAATTTTCGGAACACATCTATCAGGCATATTAGAATTACATTGACATGGATCCAGAGACCCCTGAAAATGTATAGGAAGCTGCAGCATGTGGGAGGAGCAGTTGGCAAGACTCCCTCCCAATTTGTTGATATCGCCTTGAAAGACTATAATGCCAGGCACAATTACAACAGGAACTCCTCCTAACAACAGCAATCAGTGTAGACTAATTATTTGTACCCTCAACAAATACCAAACAATAAAAGAAAAAATATATATCTATATAAAATAAATAAATAAATTGAATTTAAAAAAATAATATAATGCTGGGGAAGAACAGAAACTGTGTATTCTGTTAGCTGTGCCAACCAAGGATCTTTTTTGATAGTCAAAAGGAAAGGACAAGAAAGATCATCCCAGGTTGAAACTTCTTGTAAAGAGGAAAGACTTCGAAAAGAAAACTGCCTAGTGTTGCAAAGGGTTCCCGGTACTAAGAGAACCAGAGGAGAGAAAATGGTTTTTTGAGTTCAAGACTCAAGTGATGAATGAGGAGGCCTGGGGCCATAGGAGCCCCTTGTATGACTGAAAACAGGGACTTGATTAGTGGAATTTTTAATTGACATAGAGTGCTGCCTGCACAAAGGCATGTGGACAGAAGCGTTGTGGGCTCCCTCCTCTTGGAGGTTGCCTCAACCTTCAGTAGCAGCTACTCACAGTGCTCCGTGAGTCAGGCAGGGGTCAGGAGGTAGGCAGTGGTGGCTGAGGAACTCATCACCTTGAGCCCAGGAACCAGGCCCTGGGGAGTCTCCATCAGAGCTGGAACTGCTCCGACTCCAACTCCAGTGACCCTAACATTCTCAGCAGCCACACTGGACCTGGGTGAACCATAGGAGCACTGGGGGGAGTTCCAGAAGCAGCAGAAGCTCACCTCTGAGGGCACTGTCAAGCTCTGATTGGCTTGGAATCCCAAGCCTGGTGAAGCACACAGGAGGCTGCCACGCAAGAAGAAGCAAGTTCTACTCCTCCCCAGGTTTTCCAAAAAGAAAAATGAGTAAGGCCTTATGGGCTGATGGCCCCTGGGACATGCAGAATTTAAGTTTCCCATACCAGTGAGTATAGATTTGTGTGGGGGCTACTTGCCATTTACAATATTGTACTGCCCACTGTGATACTTGGTTGCATTTGAATGGCAAGATCCAGTGACTAGGATGATCTCACGGTACTGTTGGACTGGTTGCCTCAGGGGGTTAAGAACTATCCTATCCTGGGTGGTGCCTGTGGCTCAAAGGAGTAGGGTGCTGGCCCCATATACCCGAGGTGGTGGGTTCAAACCCAGCCCTGGCCAATATAAATAAGTGAATAAATAAAATAAAATAAAATAACAACTATCTTATCTTGTTTATCTGTTTAGTGAGAGCTTAGCAAGGAACTTGTGGAAACAGCAGTTAGACCAATGAATTCTATTATAAATTATCACAAAAAAAAAAAATGCAGATTTGCAAGCAGCTGGTTACTTATTTAGAATTCCAAAGTAGGTAGAGAACCCACAGCCTAATTTCAGACCAAAAGCAAGTCATCTTGCATCTTAAGATAAAAAAAAAAAAAAAAAAGCTGTATGGGTTCCTGGGAGTGTCAGTGTTCTGTCACATCAGGATCCCAAATTTTGGGCTAATAGCAAAGACCATGTATTAGGACCTTAAAGGGACAGATATGGAGTGCTTAATCTCAACCACATTCTGTTAAAATGCCTTAGAAAAACTAGAGTGTTATGGTTGCCCCTGCTTTTGGGTTTCCTGACTTGCAGAAAGAATTTAAATTATATGTTCAAGGAATGGACCTTGGAGTCTTGGTACAGATGCTGGGAGACATCCCGGGTCCTGTGGCACACTTGTTGCAGCTGAAGAGAACGAGCCATGAGCTTTTGCAGCATGACTGCTTCGAGGTTCTGGAGGCTGTATATCATATGACAGGGTGCACCTGTCAGATCAGCTAATTCCAGAGCCAGCCTGGGATCTTTTCACCAACAGGAGCAGCTCTATGGACAAGGAAGGACTGGATATGCGATGGTCCTAGAACATTGGAGACTGAAGGAAGCTGAGCTGATTGTTTTAACCAGAGCACTTCAGTTATTTAGAGGAAAAAAAGAGTGATAACAGGGCCTCTTTTATATCAGAAGTAGCTCAGTAAGCAGACAAAGCCCTACATCTAGAATGGAAACTGCATGCACCCTGGAGATGTCAATCTATGGGAAAAATGGAGAAAGTGAATCATACTTTGAAGAAAACATGGCAAAATTGGTACAGAATTGGCATCTCACATAAAATAGGATAAAGCATTGTGACTTGTCCTCCTCTGGATAAGGGTAACTCCTAAAAGTGGGGTTAAGTTAAGCCCCTACGGAATAGTTAATGGGAGACATTTACTGGTGCCCTGAGGTGAGTATGGTAATATAACCATGGATGAAGAACACAAAGTAAAACAATCCGTCAAACAGATAAGTTAAATTCTAAGCACTATGCAGAAGTCTGCCCCAGTTGGAGGCATTCCTCCATCCCTTCAAACCAAAGACTGGGTGTGGCTTAAAGCTCAGAAGGAACAAGAACATCAAAGACAACTAGTGGAGAAGTGAAAGGGACCTTATGAAGGGCTTCTAATGACTCACTCCTCATTGAAATTGTGTGGAGTAAAACCTCCAGTCTGGAATAAAGAGGTGCCCCACAGAAAAAGACATTTCAGGCCCCCAGTGGAAGGGCCAGCCTCTAGGGGATTGAAAAGTATCTGTTTAAGAAGGAAATGAAAAATGCTGATATTTTTGCTAGCCTTTCTTTGATTGTTTATTATGCAGAAACAGCCCCTGAGTGAAGATTTCCTCTTCTGCTGATCTGACTCACTGCTGGCCTTGCCATGATACACACCATTCAGTGCAAATGTTCCTGTATATAATTTAATTGCAGAAGCCAGTCTCTTGGATTCATCTACTGGATGTGACTAATAGCACCATATTCAGAAGTCCCATTTTTTCTTACTTGACAAGCCCTGCATCAGATATTTTTACAAGGCAACAGTAAGGACCCACACCTACCAGGGTCTTAGATACCACGTAGGGGTAAAATCTCTCAAATCAGGTATTCTCCATTTTGCCTTGTCAATCCTCACAGTTGTAATTGTTGCTTATGCCCCTTTTCACCTGGCAATCTGTTGCATTCTTTACAAATCAGAAAGAGCAATGGCAAAAATAAGAACCAAGCTTTGTCTGAAACATCACCCCAATTCAGCAGGAAGTAGCTCAATGACTATGTTATCCCTTCTCTCATAGATAATGGAAGGTTAAAGTTGACAGTAGGGACTTTGTAACAGAAGTAAGGGGGACAAAAAAAAGGGGGAAATGTATTACAAATTGTATCTTTAACACCTCCACCAACACTTTGTAATCAAAGGGGCTAGGTGATCTTTGTTTTTTGTTTTAAACCACAGCATGGCTAAATGGATTGTCCATGCAAAGGGAAGGAGGTCATATTCACCAGTGATATGGATGACCAGGATCAACAACCATAGTTAAACATTAATAGACTGAAGCTTAAACTCCCCTTAAAAAGCTCTGTATGTCTGCTTAAGAGAGGATGATGGTTCTCTAAATGAGAGTCTGCCATCTTCCCCATTTTCCAGCAAATTAATAAACTTCTCTTTCTTTTCCCTCAAACCACTTATTCATGTTCCTTGTTCAGTTTTGGGGACAAAGTACTGAACTTTCAGTAACACCTCTGCTTCCATTCTTTCCTTATAATTTCCCTTCATTTCTTTATAATCTCCCTTCACTTCTCCATGGAGAGATGGCTGAAGTAGCTCAGTTTTTTAGTGCTATAATTATGGCTCTATGTTAAGTTTCAGCTGTGGTTTTCCAAGATGGGCCTGAGTTTGAAATATCAAAGTTTAGACTACTGTACAGAAGAGGAAAATGTAAACAAACCACTTGGGAAAGAAACTGGGTTAATTACCAGAATTAGACAATATGGAGAATTTATAAACATGTGTACTTTTACTAACAGCTCAACAGAATTTGGTTAAAGGGTGCTGAACTCTCTGCTCTGGTAGCAAATTTTCTTCCTGTTCATGTAAAACATTAGCTTGCATTTTTGCCAGTGCATGGAATCTTGTGGGACTACCCTTTGTCTTTCAACACATGTGTAGTGAAGAATTAAGAATATCCAAGCCAAGTCAACAGACATCTTAATGATTCTGCCTCAAATTCTTTTTCCACATATGGACCAAAACCAAGCCTAGGGCTCAGTTGAATTCCTTTAATTTACAATGAAATTAATGTGGGGACTTTAACCCTAGAAACTAAACAACGATGATGATGACAAAAGATACTCAAAACCTAAAAAACACCAATGAGTATGTATAATAGTCAAAATGATTGGCACTTGAATTAATAATAGAATTTTTATACAACCAGGTTTATATTTATCAAAATTATTGAAAAATTAAATTCTTTCCTAAATTGTCAAATGAATAAAAAAGTTTTAGTAGTGAGAGTGAGAAGACTCAAAAGGCAGTAGGGCAAAATGGCTACAAATGAACTGAGAGCAAACTCTGATAATTACATAAAACTGGACAGATTTTAAAAATATTTGTTAAATATATCCTGAGCTTTAGCTTTGAACTTGGCTCGTTGTTGTGCAAAAATGTCTCTCCTCCCATAACTTTTGCAATACTTGGTCTGACTTCTTAATTTTTTCAAGTTTGGAAAGGAATAGGGCTATAAGCCAAGGAACAATAGAGCACAATTACAAAGAAAATAGTCTCATGCTACTAGCGCGTTTAAGAGAAATGGTTCATACAAAATAAACCCTCCTTAGAAATGCTTTAAATTAGATCCCTTCTACAAAGGTGTGAATGTTGGAAATGAAATTGCTAGTGTTTACACTGTTGTTGACATGCTGAACTCTTGGGCAAACTTGTTTGTTTGATACCTCAAAAATCTTCTGCGCCATCTAATGGAAACAATGCAAACTGCAGCTTACTTTGGAGGAAGAGCTTCACAGTTCTTCAGCACAGATGAGAAGCAGAGCTATGGAATTTAACAGATCCAATACTAGTCTCTAAATGTAATGGCTTGGGGGATTCGGCTCTCAGTTGTATAGCATATGCAATTCAAACATGCCTAGGGTATCATGATTTCACCATGAAAATAAATTAAAATATTAATACAATGTGTCCATTCATAGTAGAGGACAATGGAGTTAACTCATAGACTTGCAAAACCAAGATCTAGAATAGTCTGAATTTTTATTTTTTAAACTTGCTGTTATTCATTGGCAATTGCATACTCTATTTCTTTGTCAAGTCTATTCTACAGATACACTATCATTTAATTTTCAAGGTGTTTATCACTTTAAGAAAACATGAATTGAATGAATTTCACATTAGAATCTACACCTAGAATGGTAAATTCTAATGCAAACAGGGATAAGGAGGAAACTTAAGTTAGAAAGGAAGACAGCCTGGTGCAGTTAAGTAGGGGATCTTGGCAAAGCAGAAATCACTCTCTGAATGCAGAGTGCTTCTTAGCACCAGCAACAACAGCGCTGTTGTCTAGCAATGATGTCCCACAGAAGTCAGAAATCTGTATCCTTATGTATCTTTTCTTATTTGGTAAACACTTGTTCAGACTCATGAATGTATTCATGATCCAGATATAATCTAGGACTAAAAGTCACCATTTGTGATTGCTGATTTATCATAATTCAAGGCAACACAATGAGATTCTAACAGTAAATCTGTTATTAGAATCATCTGGGATCCAAATCTTTAGAGAAATAAGTGCTCTTATACTTTAATTAATATGTATGGATTTGTTCTACTCTGCATGGCAATGGAAAGTATCAAATAACAGATATGGTCCAATACTTCTATTATTCTTTGCCAACTAGTTCTAAGGGTAAAAGGCACTGAATCCATAGTGAAACCGTTGCCTGTTCAGTCCTGGGATAAAGTCAGCTGTCCAATTTTGTTAAACCACAATTCCTTCAAGACTTTAGCTTGGAGATGAGCTCGCACAAGTGAATGACAAATTTACTTCAGAGGAACAGTGTTTGAATGGTGTTTTCAGGAGATCATTGAGACAAATTTGTGTTTCTTAGGGAAATAAAGAAAAGCAATTAGAAACTAATCAGAATTCAAACCTGATGAAAGATGTAGGAGATGTTGGCCATGAAAGAACCCAACCAGATATATATATATATATATATATATATATATATATATATATATATATATATATATTTTTTTTTTTTTTTTTTTTTTTTTTTTTTTTTTTGTATAAATTTTTTTATTTTTATCTGTCCCACAAAATGATTTAC
>CAUYPK010038079.1:0-12237 GCA_963574355.1 Loris lydekkerianus
CTGGAGACTGAGACAGGAGGATCACATGAGCCCAGCAGTTCAAGGCTTCAGTGAACTAAGATCATGCCACTGTTCTGTAGCCTGGGTGACAGAATAAGACCCTGTCAGAAAGAGAGAGAGAGAGAGAGAGAGAGAGAGAGAGAGAGAGAGAGAGAGAGAAAAGGAAAGGAAAGGAAAGGAAAGGAAAGGAAAGGAAAGGAAAGGAAAGGAAAGGAAAGGAAAGGAAAAGAAAGAAAATATGCTTTGGAAGAGAAAAAGCAGGGGATCAGAGCCCTTAACATTTATTATTATAAAACAGATCATATATACAAAAGAAAATGTCATCTACATATATAGTTTTGAACATTAACAAAACCCCATAGACTCACTGCCCAACTTAAGAGAACATCCCCTCTCCCCATGAAGGTATCTTTCCCATAGCATCCATGTCCCACCCTGCCAGAAGGAACCATTATCTGGACTTTTTAAAATTTCAAATTAATATGAAGGTACAAATTTTTAGGTACTATCAGAATTTTTTTTGGTTAATCATTTCCTTGCTATTCTCCATCGTTATAACATGTGTAAATGTCCTCAAATTATACATGCTTTCATTTTGCCTATCTTTGACCCTTTTATAAAAAGAATAATGTCAGATGCATTTATTTAAGACTTATTTTAACCACCCAAAAGAATGTTATCAGACTCATCATGTTGATACATTTCACTATAGTTCATTCACTTATTCTGTTTTATTTACTTCTGAATGAGCAAATGACAATACATTTTTCTACTTTACTGCTGATGGACGTATTGCTTTTTCCCAGTTTTAATATTAAAAACAATTATGCAAAAAGGCTTTAGGTAAACTAAAGAGATATGAATTTGGTATGGACTTTGGTTGACAATAATGTATCAGTATTGGTTCATTAATATGACAAAAGTACCATCCTAGTGTAAGGTGTCAATCATAGGGGAGATTGGGTGTGGAGTACATGGAAGTTTCTGTATTATCTTCACAATTTCTCAAATATAAAATTTTTATAAAATGAAAAGTTTGTTTTAATAAAACCAGCCCTACTCTGAGTATATTTATTTATATTTCCTGATGCTCATGGGCAAGAATTTCCCTAGAATGTGCACTAGATTGAAATTCTGGGTCATAGGGTATGTGCACCTTCAATTTTACTAGGAACTACATCTCAAAAGTACCATTTGACTCCTTTGCAGATTATGTGTAAGAATTCCTTTTAGTTTATAGCCTGGGCCAGAATTGTAATGTCTGACTTTTAAACTTCTGCCAGTCTAGTGGGTGTGAAATGTTATCTCATTGTGGTTTAATTTTGTATTTTCCTGACTACTAACAAGGTTCAACATCTCTTTATATGTTTATTGGCCATTTGTATTTCCTGTTCTGAGAAATGCTTATTCATGTCATTTACCTTTTTTCTTTTTCCTAGTGGGTTATTTCTTTTTCTCTGTTGAAGAGGACTTTTTTATGCATTCTGGAAACTAATCCTTCATCATCTATACTTAGTCATTTATACGTAGTGCAAATGTTGGTCCTAACTTGCAGCTTGTCTCTTTATTCTCCTTATGGTAAACTTGATGAATATTGAATGCATGGATCTTTTCCTTAATGATTTGCTCTTTGGGGGATTTATTCATTTATTTATTTATTTTATTTTTTGGAGACAAGGTCTTGCTCTGTTGCCCAAGCTGGAGTGCAGTGATGTCATTATAGCTCCCTGCAACCTCCAACTCTTGGGCTTAAGGGATCCTCCCACCTTGGCCTTCAAAAGTGTTAGGATAGCAGAGTGAGCCACCACACCTGACATGGGGGTTTTATTTAATAAATCCATTCATCCCAGACTGGAAAGCTCCTATTTGCCCCTCCAGACCCACTCTCATCCCTCCGATCTTTCTCTGTGTCCTGGGAGGCTGACTGGTATGGACTATATTTATAACTTCTTTGCTCACCCATTTCCCATTGGGTTTGGCCATGGGAGCATTGGCAGGCGATCAAGGGGTAGGAGGTGCGTGAAATCAAGGTATTTATGTCCCAACTCCCTCCTTGCAAGGTTGCTACAGGCTGGCTGTGTCCTTTGACTACAGGTCCCAGCTCCTACCAAGTTGCCCTCTGCACACAGCCCTCTGTATCTCTGAGTTTCAGAAATGAGTTTTTCTCTTTTGTCTCCCATCATCACTAGCCCCAGAGAGCTTTGTTTTCCCTACACCCTGTTCTCACTTTTATAACCATTTCATTGTTAAACTCTCCTTAAATTACCCAGCATGAGTGTTCCACCTGTTTCCTGCTGAATATGCCCACCCCACATGTTTTCTTTTCTTTTTAAAATTATTTATTTACTTTTTAAGAGACAGTCTCACTTTGTCACCTAGGTTGGAGTACAGTGGTGTGATCATAGCTCACTGGAAACTTGGACGCCTGGGTTTAAGTGGTGCTTCCTCCACAGCCTCTTGGGTGGGTACCTGGTGCTTCAGGCCCAAGCTGCCATGCTTAGCTAATTTTTTGTTTGTTTGTTTTCTGAGATGGGGTCTTGAACTTCTGGCCGCATGCAATTCTCCTGTCTCAGTTTCCCAAAGTGCTGGGATTAAAGATATGAGCCACTGTGCCTGGCCTTTTTTATTTTTATTTTTATTTATTTATTTATTTATTTATTATTATTATTATTAGGAAGAGTGCTATGGCATCATAGCTCACAGCAACCTCAAACTCCTGGACTCAAGTAATCCTCTTGCTTCAGCCTCCTGAATAGCTGGAATTACAGGCACTTTCCACATCACCCAGCTAGTTTTTCTATTTTTAGTAGAGACAAAGGTCTTGCTCTTGCTCAGGCTGGTCTTGAACTCCTAAGCTCAAGGGATCCACCTGCCTTGGTCTCCCAGAGTGCTAGGATTACAGGCATGAGCCACTGCACCTGGTCTTGCCTGGCCTTTTAAAAAAAAAAAAAATTAATATTTTGTTGGTCTGTCTCTGTCCCCCCGGGATTTCTCACCCTTGGCACTACTGACATTTTGGATGGGCTAGTTCTTTGTTGTGGGCTCTGTTGTGTGTATTGTAGGATGTTTAGAAGCATCCCTGGCCTCTGCCCACTAGATGTTCCCCTCCCTTCTCTCTAGTTAATAATAATCAAAAATTGCCAATGGTCCCTGGGGAAAAATCTGTTGAGAACTACTGTTAGATCCCCATTGTCAATACCACATTGACTTAATTATTAAAGCTTGGTATCAAAAAGGAAAAATTTGCCTGGGCGATGGCTCACACCTGTAATTCCAGCACTCTGGGAGGTCAAAATGGGAGGCTTGCTTCAGCTCAGGAGTTTTTGACCAGCCCAATGAAGAGTGAGACCCCATCTTTACTAAAAGTAGGAAAAATTAGCAGGGCATTGTGGCAGGCACCTGTAGTCTCAGCTACTCGGGAGTCTGAGGCAAGAGGATCGCTCAAACCCAGGAGTTTGAAGTTGCTGTGAGACATGGCACCATGGCACTCTACCCAGGGCAACAGAGTGAGACTCTGTCTTAAAAAAATAATAAAATAAAATAAAAGAGGAGGGGGCAAGTTCTCTCACTTTGATAATCTCCTTCCTTCAGATTGTATTGGCGCTTCTTGGACCTTCATTCTTCCATGTACATTTGAGAATCTGCTTAGTATGTACCATGAAAAAATGGTTGGGATTTTGATAATAGTTGCTAAATTTATAGCCAGGCAGGCAAGTGGCTCACACCTGTAACCCCAGCACTTTGGGAGGCCGAAGTGAGTGGATTGCTTGAGCTCAGGAGTTCCAGACCAGCCTGAGCAAAAGTGAGACCAAGACCCCATCTCTAAAAATAGCCAGGTGTTATGGTGGGTTCCTGTAGTCCCACCTACACTGGAGGCTGAGGCAAGAGGATGGCTTTAGCCCTAAAGTTTGAGGTTGTTGTGAGCACTAATGCCACAGCACTCTACCCAGTGCAACAAAATGAGGCTCTGTCTCAAAAAAAAATATTTTTTATAGATCAGTTCCAAATTACGGTATTGAGTTTTTTATTTGTGGACATAGTAGACCTCTATATTTTTCCTTACTAACATCTTTCAGTAAAATTTTAAATTTTTTTCATATTTTGTTAGATTTATTCTTTGACACCATGTATTCTTATAAGTGTAATACTTACCCTTGTAATAATGACTTCTTTAAAATTATGTGTTTTATTTGTTGGCAACATATAACAATGTAATTGCTTTTATGTATTGATCCAGTAACTTGCCAAACTCTCATATTCTTTATAATCCTTTGACTGGCTCTACATGTTTTTTGAGTTTTGTTTTTGTCGTATTATGTCATGTGCAGATATATACATATATCAATTTTGTTTCTTCCTTTATAATCCTCCTATTTATTAGTTCTATTTATAGTCTTATTGCTGAGGCTGGGATCTTTGGTCAGTTTTTAATCAACATGAAGCTAGCAGTATCCAGGGCTACAACTAGTTCATGTAAAGTTTCTATGTAAAGAAAGAAGCTCCTGCCTCAAGACATTCTATTTCTATCTTGTGTGAAATTGTCACGCATATTCAAATCTATAATACCTGTGACGTAAATGGTGTCTTCTGAGGTTATGTAGTACACACAGAGCAACCCTACAGGAATTCCTGCATTATTCCTGCTTTGAATAGGATGTTTTGAATGTATCACCATTGAATACTGTTCTTGCTACAATTTTATCAGGTTAAAGAAGTTCCCTTCTATTTTTAGCTTTGTTAAAAGTGGTTATCAGAAATGGATATTAAATTTTGGAAATTTTTTTTTTTTTTGAGATAGAGTCTCACTCTGTGCCATAGATTTGAGTGCCATGGTGTCATAGCTCACAGCAACCTTAGACTGTTGGGTTCAAGCAATCCTCTTGCCTTAGCCTCCCGAGTAGCTGGGACTACAGGTGCCCACCACAATGCCTGACTATTTTTAAAGACAGGGTCTCGCTGTTGCTCAGGCTGGTCTCGAACTCCTGAGCTCTTAAGATATACCAGCCTTGGCCTCCCAAAGTGTTATGATTACAGGCATGAGCCACTGCACCTGGCCTGGCTGGCAATGTTTTTTGTGTGTTGATATGTGATTTTTCTCCCTAAAGAAAAAAGACTAATGTGGTAAACTCCATTAATAGATTTTCTGATGCTAAAGCTTCAATTCCAAAAATAAACCTGATTTAGTTGTTACACAACATATATATATATATATATATATATATATATATATATATATTTGTTTTTTTTTGTTTTTTTGTTTGTTTTTTTTGTAGTTTTTGGCCAGGGGTGGGTTTTAACCTGCCACCTCCGCCATATGGGGCTGGTACCCTACCCCTTTAAGCCATAGGCACTGCCCAATATATTTTTATACAAACTGAATTTGGATTAATAACATTTGGCTTACAATGTTGACATCAAAATTTTCTTTTCTTAATATTGTCCTTCTCTGATGTTAGTATGATATATATTAGCGTCACACATTGAGCTGGGAAATATTCCATTTAATTTACCTTCTGTAAGACTTAATGTATGTTTGGAATTATAAGCGGCTTGAAAGTTTAGAACTCACCTGTAAAACTTTGGACTTTGTGTGTTCTTTGAGGAAGAGTGAAAATTACAGGTCCAATGTCTATCTTTCTTTTCTTTTTTTTTTTTTTTTTGAGACAGAGTCTTACTATGTCACCCGGGATACAGTGCTGTGGGATCACAGCTCACAGCAACCTCCAACTCCTGGGCTTAAGTGATTCTCTTGCCTCAGCCTCCCAAGTAGCTGGGACTACAGGTGCCCGCCACAATGCCTGCCTATTTTTTAGTTGCCATTGTCGTTGTTTAGCAGGCCCGGGCTGGGCTTGAACACGCCAGCCTCAGTGTATGTGGCCAGTGCCTTACTCACTGACCGATGGGCGCCAAGCCAGGGCCAATGTCTTTACTGGTTATATGTTCACTCACATTTCCTGCGTCTTCGTATATCAGCTGTGCACACTTACACTTGGATCGGGCGGATATTTGTGTGTCTTCTCAGGTTGCCTCTACTGCCTCCTTTCTGTCTCTTGGTCAACACCCCACCTAGACCAAGTCACCCCTCTACTTCCAGGCATAGATGAAATGCCATGCTGTGTAAAATGGGCTCTGGCTTCTTTTGTGGCTGCCAGGGACTGGCTTGTGCACTTGAAGAGCAGAGAAGTAAGCTCCTGTGATGTGAGCCATGACCAATGGGGTATGGGAGAGAAAAGCAGCCTGGCCTCTAGATTTCCCCCTCCATTATCCCTGCACTGTTTCCAAGTCCACTTTGTCCTTTCAGCACTTCTGGAGGAATTCCTTCAGCCCAGCAAACATACATGCTGAGAGACTCTCTGTGTCCCTTTGTGCATCAGTGTAAAGTGGTGGCCAGGGCAGTAGTGTACCAGCCACACTGTTTCAATCTTTCCTTTTCACCCTCAATCTCACAACATCGGTTTATAATTCTAAAATGAAGTGTCGACATTTGAATCACTGCCTCCAGCCTGGCTTTCTGAGGAGTCCTGGGCTATGACAATGGTACCAGATGTAGTTTCAGATAACAAACCCTTGGGCTGGAAAGAGGAAGTCTTTAAAATTATAGGAACCAGGCCCGCCTGGTGCCTCATGCCTGTAATCCCAGTAGTCTGGGAGGCTGAGGTAGGTGAATTGCCTGAGCTCAGGAGTTCAAGAACAGCCTGAGTAAGAGTGAGACCCTGTCTCTAAAAAGAATAATAAATAGCTGGGCATTGTGGCAGGCAACTATAGTCCCAGCTACGTGGGAGGCTCAGGTAAGAGGATCACTTGAGCCCCAGGGATTTGAGGTTGCTGTGAACTATAATGCCACGACACTCTACCAAGCATGGCAAAGTGAACTCTGCCTCAAAAAAAAAAAAAAAAATAAATAAATAATAATAATAATAGAATAAATAAAATAATAGGAACCTATTGTTGAGAATAAGTAGGTTGGCAATAATCTCTGGCATCCACCTGGCTTTGCAATTTATTCCCCTTCACAGAACTTTTCTTAAGTTTTTACTCTGGCTAGTGAGGAGCAGGCGGAGATAAGGCAATGGAAGATAAAGTAGCAGGGATATATGGGAACCGTGTTCTTAATAATTGTAAGGATGGCAGAGTACAGTGACTCTTCTCACAGTACTGGAGACCTTACCAAAAGAAAAGGACAGGCTCAGAGCAATTTAATCCCAACTGAAGGTATGCTCTGAAGACTAGAAGACCTCTATGGCAGCTTTAAAGGAGACTCTTATCTCTGGCAGCCACAGAACACACTGAATTGAAAATCAGGCTCAGGGTCTCCTTACAGGCAGCTCTTTGTAGAGCTCTGATGGAGAATAGTGCACCTTTGCTGTTCTTCAATGTCAAAACCAGGGCCCTTACGGGGAAAGGGTGGGATGGAACCATGATACTTGAGATAAAAGCATGTGGGTGGACAAACCTGAGACTGTTGAACCCCCAAATTCCCTCGAACCCTCCTTAACTGGCAGAAGCAGCCCCTTACTCCTTGCCAGAGTAAACTATCTTCCCCTTGCTTGTATACAGAGTAACTATGTCACTTGAAGCACTTCACAAGAAGATATATTTTCTTCCCTGCCCCTACCTCAACACCCTCCTTGCCTCCAGATCAATAATCAGAGTTAGACCTAGGAACATCCTATGTTAATTAGGGACAAATTAGGAGACAGAAATTATACCAGTTACTTTAATAGAGGGAATTGAATATAAAGATTGTTAATCAGGTATTGGAACACTAGACAAGCAAAAAGGGAGTGATGATGTGCTAAGGGAGTAGCACCTGTGGGAAGCAGCTCCCACCCCTATGGCTGGGAAGCAAAGGAGAGAGGTTGGAATTATTTAAGCAAACTTTGGAAGAGGAGCTTTGTGGACTTGATACTCAGACATCTGTGGAAGGAAAATTGCTCTGTAGGCAGTGGGCTTCCTGAGCTCAGAAAAGAGGCCCTGTGGAAATGGGATCCAGAACTCCAGGGGGTGCTGGGGACTGGTGCTGGGGTCTCAGGGGGAAATGAGGTATGCTAAGGTTGGGTCTATGAATGATGGAAAAACTGCCAGCTGCAATTAATTGTAGCTACTACAATGAACTGCTGCTTCCAGGGATAGTGTTAGGATTAGAAATAGGAGTAAGACAGAAATAGAAAACAAAAGCAAGGCATAGGAAGCAAATAGGAAATTCTTTTTCGGCCTCCAGCCTCTCAGTCTAGCAATCCCTGCTGACAGGTCCTAACAGAGATTCAGCTGGCAAAGGAGAAATTGGTTTTCAGAATCCCACCTCAGCAGGGTATAAGATAGCAGTGAGTTTGAAGCTGAAAGACAACAGCTTCACAGTGACATACAGTCTTGGTGGGGAGGAATAAGGTGTGCAGGAGGTCACTCATATGTACTGTCCAAATCCAGAACAGAGTGGGTCCCAAGGCTGTTCATCCAGAAGAGTACAGAGCTGAATAGGACGGAATTCATTGCTATCGGCCTACTGTCTAGGACTCAGGATTGAACGTTCTTGCAACAACACCCAAAGCTAGTCCTCATGGTTTGCTGCAAGGGCTCCTTGAGGCCTGATCCTGACGATGGTGCACAGAATATGAAGTGGAGATGCAGAACTTCCATAGAGTAGAAGAGAGCAGATAGCTCAGGGAAATAGGAATACTGAATTGGATCCCTCGTGTCTTGTCTGAGAACCCACTACCTGACCATGTTCCTGGACAGCCCAGAGGACGTTCCTTTTGTTATATTAACACAGCAGTGGATGCTGTAGCAAGGAGAAGCAGGCAGCATTGCAAAGATTGGTGGTGAATGTCCTCTGTAAACTGGGTTGAAGGTAAGCGATGCTGCCAGTGACACTGACTCATTGACCTTAGTGGGCACGATAGGCTTCCCTAGAATGGCACAGGCCAGGTTAGGGGCACTTAACCGTTAGAGGCAAGGTGGGCATAGTTACTACAATGAGCAGCAAGGCCATAGTGGTCATCAGAGTGCCTGGACCTTTGACCCTCAGGGGTCTATAATGGCTGTTAATAGATTAACATGTTCTTAGAGGCAGAGAGGACGATGATCAATCACCATGTATATGTAATCAGATAGAATCAAGAGGTTATGAGCTAAACGTTGATATCTGCCACCACAATGGAAAATCGGGCTCTTCATCCAGTTCCCAAATCTGAAGCATTTAAACCCAATGCCCGTTGATTAGATGGAAGGACTCCAACATTCCACTGCACGTCCGTACATGCCATAAACTTTCTTTAATCTTTTACCAGAGAGACCTAGAGCCATTTGTCAAAATAACTATACACTAGTATAGGAATTACCCAGACTTTTCAAAGATTGGTAGATACAAGGTCTGAGCTAACACTGACACCAGGAAAACCCAAACTTGCCACGATTCTCTGGTTAAAATGTGGCTTACATAGAACCAGCGATAAATGGAGACTTGGAAGCATGAGTCTTTTTTATACTCTCTATTTCTCTAGGTCTTTACTCTATAAATGGAGTAAAGATTCTTAGCACATGGAATACCCTTCATATTGGTTCTCTGACCTATGAAGTAAGGGTGAGTGGAAGGCCGTGAAACTATCCCCACTCTGAGCAAGATAATAAATGTAAGAGAATCTTACATTGCTGTATGAATTAAAAAGTTGTTGATACTGTTGAAAAACTTGACATTGAGTGAACCTATTAGAGATCCACTCAATTTTCCTTTCTAGCCCCTGCCAAAACCAGGACAATAACAATTGAGGCTACTGCAGACTACCTTACCACAGACTAGCCCTCTTGCTAAGAACAACTAGGAAAGCTCATCGAATAGTTTTAAAAAATGTGTTTGAAAGAGTCAGAGCACTAACATAGCAATGAAAACTTAAGAGACCAAGATCCTAACGAGAAGGAAATCTTTAAAGTGAGTCTGACATTTGCCATTACCTTTTGTCTTGAGGCATTCACTGGATAATAAGCAGTGGCCTAGAGATCTACAAACTGAACAACAGAGAAGCTGAGAGAAAGATTGTGGCTATGGGACAGAGGGCATAGATTTATAGGCAGTCTGATGAGACTGGAGCTACAAAAATTGGAATTCAGGGCCCACCAAGTAAGAAGGGCTCCTGTAAATATTTCCAGGCTTTCACTTGGGACATGCAGAGAATTATAAGAACCCGAGCTAACTTAAAGTAGATCAACCTTTTAAAACCAAAACCTCAATCAGCTGTATCTCAGACTAAATTAACACTATCTGTCCCTGCTCTAACTGCTTACTAATAGTAAAACATTTGGGGAGATGATAACATCATCCTGTATAAAACATTAATTATGTAATTTTTTCTTGCATTTCAGACCTTCCTTCTGAGATAAATTTTCTCCTTCCAAAAGTAAAATCTATCAAAGCATTCCAGTAAGAGTTCAGAGAGAGAGAGAGGCAATAAGCTCTCTTGGTTTTTATTTGTTTTAAATGCTCTTTTTTTTGAGACAGAGTCTCACTTTGTCGCCCTTGGTAGGGTGCTGTGGTGTCATAGCTCACAACAACCTCAAACTCCTGGGCTTAAGTGATTCTCTTGCCTCAGCCTCCCAAGTAGCTGGGACGACAGGCACCCCCTACAATGCCCAGCTATTTTTTTTTGGTTGTTTGTTGTCATTGTTGTTTAGTAGGCCCGGGCTGGGTTCAAACCTGCCAGCCCTGGTGTATAGAGCTGGCACCCTAACCACTTACTATGGGTGTCAAGCCTTAAAATGCTTTTAGATGATTTAAAAATGGGCAGAAGACTTGAGCAGACACATCAGCAAAGAAAATATGACAAGCAGGCATATGCAAAGCTGCTCACCATCATATGTCATTAAGGACTTGCAAATTAAATCAGATGACATAACACTACACACCTATTGGAATGGCCAAAATCCAAAACACTGATAATACCAAATGCTAAAGGGGCTATGGAACATCTCATTCATTGCTGGTGTGGATGCAAAATGATAACATATAGTCATGTTGGAAAATAGTTTGTCTGTTTCTTTTTTTTTTTTTTTTTAATTTATTGTTGGGGATTCATTGAGGGTACAAGAAACCAGATTACACTGATTGCATTTGTTAGGTAAGGAACCTCTTGCAATTGTGTCTTGCCCCTAAAAGGTGTGGCACACACCAAGACCCCACCCGCTCTCTCCTTCCCTCACTCTTCTCTTCCTTTTCCAAAGCCTCCCTCCTTTCTCTCTCTGCTCTCCCCTTCCCCCACTCTCACCGTGACCTTAATTGTCATTAATTGTCCTCATAACAAAATTGAGTACATAGGATTCATGCTTCTCCATTCTTGTGATGCTTTACTAAGAACAATGTCTTCAACTTCCATCCAGCTTAATACAAAGGCTGTATAGCCATTTTTTCTAATGGCTGAATAGTATTCCATGGTGTACATATACCACAGCTTGTTAATCCATTCCTGGGTTGGTGGGCATTTAGGCTGTTTCCACAATTTGGCGATTGTAAATTGAGCTTCAATAAACAGTCTATGCAAGTGTTCTTATGATAAAAGGATTGTTTTCCTTCTGGGTAGATGCCCAGTAATGGGATTGCAGGATCAAATGGGAGATCTAGCCAAAGTTCTTTGAGGGTTCTCCATACGTCCTTCCAAAAAGGTTGTACTAGTTTGCAGTCCCACCAGCAGTGTAAAAGTGTTCCCTTCTCTCCACATCCACGCCAGCATCTGCAGTTTTGAGATTTTGTGATGTGGGCCATTCTCACTGGGGTTAGATGGTATCTCAGGGTTGTTTTGACTTGCATTTCTCTAATATATAGAGATGATGAACATTTTTTTCATATGTTTGCTAGCCATTCGTCTGTCATCTTTAGAGAAGGTTCTATTCATGTCTCTTGCCATTGATATATGGGATTGTTGGCTTTTTTCATGTGGATTAATTTGAGTTCTCTATAGATCCTACTTATCAAGCTTTTGTCTGATTCAAAACATGTAAATATTCTTTCCCATTGTGTAGGTTGTCTCTTTGCTTTGGTTGTTATCTCCTTAGCTTTACAGAAGCTTTTCAGTTTAATGAAGTCCCATTTGTTTATTTTTGTTGTTGTTACAATTGCCATGGCAGTCTTCTTCATGAAGTCTTTCCCCAGGCCAATATATTCCAATGTTTTTCCTATGTTTTCTTTGAGGATTTTTATTGTTTCATGCCTTAAATTTAAGTCCTTTATCCATCTTGAATCAATTTTTGTGA
>CAUYPK010038081.1:0-10564 GCA_963574355.1 Loris lydekkerianus
TAGCAACGACTCAGCAAGGCCCGGCCTGAAACTGCCTCTACCTAGATACAGCCAATGTGGTACCATGCCACTGGCCCGACCCTGTCACGCACCTCTTCCCCCGCCTTCTTTCCCCACCCCTTCTCCACAATAAAAAATAAATAAATAAGTAAATAAATGAATAAAAGAAATAAAGAAAGGTTTGACCAGCACTGTGTTCCATGGAGCTGGTCACATGTTCTGCTGCAGTTCCAGCTCTGCTATACATGGCCTCTGTGTCTGGGGCAAGTTATTATTGTTCCTGAGTATTTAGATCAGCTAAAATAATAGATATAACTACTTTAAAAATTCTAAAGTTCAAGACAAGTATAGTATATAAAATATTACCTTTATTGTAAAATTATGAGACAAAAATAGAGATTTTCTGTTTGTTTTGAGATAGAGTATTACTCCATTGCCCTAGGCTGGAGTGCTGTGGCATCAGCCTAGCTCACATCCACTTCAGACTCCTGGATTCAAGCCATCCTCCTGCCTTAGCCTTCAGAGTAGCTGGGACCACAGGCACCTGCCACAACTTCTGGCTAGTTTTTCTATTTTTAGTAGACATGGGGTCTCGCTCTTGCTCAAGCTGGTCTCAAACTCCTGGCCTTAAGTGGTCTACTTGCCTTAGCCTTCCAGAGTGCTAGGATTATAGGAGTGAGGCACTGTGCCCATTGGCCAGGTCTATTTTCTTTTTCTTTTCTTTTTTTTTTTTTTTTTTTTTTTGAGACAGAGTCTCACTTTTTTGCCCCTGGTAGAGTACCGTGGCATCATAGCTCATAGCAACCTCAAATTCTTGGGCTCAAATGATCTTCTTGCCTCAGCCTCCCAAATAGCTGGGACTATACGCACCTGCCATAACACCTGGCTATTTTTTGGTCTCAAACTCTTGAGCTCAAGCAATCACCCACCTCAGCCTCCCAGAGTGCTGGTATTATAGGTGTGAGCCACTGCACCTGGCTGGTCAGGTCTATTTTCAATCCCCATGTTTTCTTGGGCATGGTAGGTCTCCTGTGTATATATCCTTTTAGAGGTTCTATGCCATTATGAACAAATTTGTATGTAATTTTTCTCTCTGCATTTTTCTCACATTACTGGTAACTTGCCACCCATACTGCTTGGTATATCTTTTTCATTTAATAATACACAATATATTGTGCATATTTTGTTGTTCATTGCCTAAAAATAACACATGGACCTGCTTCATTCTTTTTGACAACTGGGTAGTATTTCTTTGAAAGGACTTATTGGGGGCTAGGTGCAGTGGGTGGCTCATGCCTATAATCTTAGCACTCTGGGAGGCCAAAGGTGGGTAGATCGCTTGAGCTCACAGGTTCAAGACCAGCTTGAGCAAGAGCAATACCCCATCTCTAAAATTAGCCGGGCATTGTAGCAGGCGCCTGTAGTCCCAGCTACTGGGGAGGCTGAGGCAAGAGAATAGTTTGAGCCCAAGAATTTGAGGTTGCTGTGAGCTATGACACTACAGCACTCTACCAAGGGCAACAAAGTGATACTTTGTCTCAAGAAAAGAAAGAAAGGATTGGTGGCACCAATAGCTCAGTGGTTTGGGTGCCAGCCATATACACCAGGGCTGGTGCGTTTGAACCCGGCCCAGGCCAGCTAAAACAACAATGAAAAATGCAATAAAAAAATAGCTGGGTATTGTGGTGGGAACCTGTGGAAAAAAAAAAAAAAAGAAAGAAAGGGTGGCGCCAGCCCCATATGCTGGAGGTGGCAGGTTCAATCCCAGCCCTGACCAAAAACTGCCAAAAAAAAAAGAAAGGACTTATTGGCTGGGTGTAGTGGTTCATTCTTATAATCTCAGCACTCTGGGAGGCTGAGGCGGGAGGACCTTTTGAACTTGGGAGTTTGAGACCAGCCTGAGCAAGAACATGAGCAAGACCCCGTCTCTAAAAATATCTGGGCATTGTGGCAGGTGCCTGTAGTCCCAGCTACTCAAGAGGCTGAGGCCGAAGGATCGTGTAATCCCAGGATTTTTTTTCTTTTTGGGGGGGGGAAACAGAGCCTCATTATGTCGCCCTCAGTAGAGTGATGTGGTGTCACAGCTCACAGCAACCTCAAACTCCTGGACTTAAGCTATTCTCTTTTTTTGTTTGTTTTTTTTGCAGTTTTGGCTGGGGCTGGGTTTGAACTCACCACCTCTGGCATATGGGACCTGTGTCCTACTCCTTTGAGCCACAGGTGCTGCCCTTTTTTTTTTTTTTTTTTTTTTTTTTTAAGAGACAGAGTCTTACTTTGTTGTCCTCGGTAGAGTGTCGTGGAGTTACAGCTCACAGCAACCTCTAGCTCTTGGACTTAGGTGATTCTGTTGCCTCAGCCTCCGGAGCAGCTGGGACCACAGGCGTCTGCCACAACGTCCAGCTATTTTTTTTGTTGTTGCAGTTTGGCCGGGGCCAGGTTTGAACCTGTCACTCTCGGTGTATGGGGCCAGAGTCCTACTCCCTGAGCCACAGCTGCCGCCCATCTATTCTCTTGCCTCAGCCTCCCAAGTAGCTGGGACTAAAGGCGCCCACCACAATGCCTAGCTATTTTTTATTGCAGTTGTCATTGTTGTTTAGTTGTTCCATGCTGGATTCAAACCCGCCACCCTCGGTTTATGTGGCTGGGGTTGTAACTACTGTGCTACAGGTGCTGAGCCTTTTTTTTTTTTTTTTTTTTTTTAAGAGACAGAGTCTCACTTTATTGCCCTTGGTAGAGTGCCATGGCATCACACAGCTCATAGCAACCTCCAACTCTTGGGCTCAGGCGATTCTCTTGTCTCAGCCTCCTGAGTAGCTGGGACTAGAGGCGCCTGCCACAATGCCTGGCCATTTTTTTGTTGCAGTTTGGCTGAGGCCAGGTCTGAACCCACCACCCTCAGCACATGGGGATGGTATCCTACCCACTGAGCCACAGGCGCCGCCCTGATCCTTTGTTTTTTGTTTGTTTTTTTTTTGAGACAGAGTCTCACTCTGTCACCATTGGTAGAGTGCTGTGGCATCCCAGCTCACAGCCACCTCAAACTCTTGGGCTGAAGTGATTCTCTTGGCCTCAGCCTCCCAAGTAGTTTGGAGTACAAGTGCCCACCACAACGCCTGGCTATTTTTTGTTGCATTTGTCATTGTTGTTTAGCTGGCCAGGGCCGGGTTCGAACCTGCCAGCCTTGGGGTATGTGGCTGGCGCCGTAACCACTGTGCTATGGGGACTGAGCCTGAACCGAGGATTTTGAGACTGCTGTGAGCTAGGACGACATCATGGCACTCTAGCCTGGGCAACAGAGAGAGACTCTTTCTTAACAAACAAACAAACAAAAAAAAAATGAAGGAAGTAGTTATTATTCAAACTGTCATTTTCTAGTGGGGTTGACTTTCCCCTCTATTTCTGCTTGGCTAACTCCTTGCCCTTCAAGACTCAGCTCAGCTATGCCTAGCTCCTATCTCCTCCTCCAGGCTAGGTAGGTTGCCTCTTTGTATCACCCCAGAACCCCATGCTTTTCTCTTTCTTGGTTTTGTCATCCTATATTGTCAGCATCTATCTGTCTCCAGAGCCTCCATCCCTTATTCCTTAACCCTAGTGTGGGGTTTGGTACACAGGAAGTGCACAGGAATATTTGACTAGATGAATTGGTGCCTGGCAGAATAGTGATCCTTAAGAACATTCAAGAATTCAAGAGTGAGCTTATTTTGAAGTCCATAGAGTGAGTTTAGATTTAGATGAATTGAGCTGGAAGTACAGGTTGGATATAGTGGTAAAACTGTCCCATAGATGATTGGAATAAGGGTCCTGGAGCCCAGGTATGAGTTTTCTTCCCAAAAAGGCTGGTTGTAGTGGCAGCAGGGTAGCTGATCTGTGAAAGGATGTGCAGGGGATTAGAGGCAACAAGAGTCAGTATTCTGACTGTGGGTGTCCTTTCCAATAAGGAGGTTTCCATCTTGTATCTGATGCAGGGTAATGTGGTGGTCCTTGTGCATGACAGTGGAGATGGTGAGGACGAGGAGAATGACATCCTGCTGAATGGCCTCAGTCATCAGAGCCACCTGATCCTGCGGACTGAAGGCCTGACTACCGGCTTCTGCAGGGACGTACATGGGCAGGTACACAAGGGCTGGGGTTAGGGGCTTACTGGGTAACAGGCTGCTAACCCCTGTGCCTTTGAGTGCAGACTACACAGGGGATTATTGGGCCTGAAGGATTGTCTGGTTGGGACGTTCAGAAGTTGTGTGACTACAAGGTAGGGATTTGCTCCAGATGGTGTTTTGCTTCATGGACCAGCACACATTTTCCTTCTGAAGAGGAAATAGCTATCTAGAGTGGAATGCAGGGGCCATGCAGAATTCCCCTGCAGTATGACAGCAGGCTTTGTATGCTCAGGTCAACATCATTCCTTTTAACATAAAGACTAGGGCCGGCCATACCTATGTATGAGGTTGCTGCTACCTCTTACCAGAACATTTGGAATACTTAGGTAGAAGCTGAGAGTGCTGCCCTAGAAGTGGAGCCAGGTTCTACCCTTCTGAAGAGGCTGCTATGTGGTTCTGTGCCTTCTAAATCTTCTTTTGTAGAATCCCTTGAGTTTCTTCTATAGCTTCTAGTTTGAATACTTTTGACCCAGTAGGAATGGTTGGGAGTCATGGCCCAGAGTCATTGAGAGGCAGATGTGGCAAATGAAGCAGAGGAGCAATGCTATCTATGGTGCCTGTGGTGCAGCATGAGGACATGAAGAGAGGATGTGCTGAACAGCTGGGGTCCCAGCCAGTCCCCCAGAGCATTTTAGTCCGTGGAAATAGTGTTAAAAAAAAAAAAAAAAAAAAAAAAACTAGCCTTCCTGTGCATTGAATGTACCACATTTTTTTTTTTGAAAGATGGTTTCACTGTGTCACCCTCGGTAGAGTGCCCTGGTGTCACAACTCACAGTAACCTCAACCTCTTGGGCTTTAAGTGATTCTCTTGCCTCAGCCTCCCAAGTAGCTGGGACTACAGGTGCCCACCACAGTGCCCAGCTATGAATGTACAAATCTTAATGTAATTTTCAAAATTGGTCTAGCCAACAAGTATAAAACCATGCATAGAAAAGAGACTAAAGGGAAATACATAAAACACTATAATGGTTTCCTCTAGAGAACTTTTCTTTTTCTCTCACATTTTCTATAAAGAGCAAATAAGGCCATTATAATGTAGTAGGAAACCTTTATTTTTAGTTAGCTGGTAATTAGCTTAATTTTTCAAGTTGGTCCCATTACTGGATGGCATGTCTGACTGCGCTCTCATAGAACCCTCAGTTGAAGGTCACAGAGAAGGCAAGGTGGGGCACACGATGCAGCATGTGCTCAGGCAGCTGCTCCTTTTTTATTCCTCTCTCTCTCTCTAGCTGAAGATCCTATGGAGGAGGCCATCACAGCCTACAGCCCAGAGGAATCGGAGCCTCATTTACCAGTATAAGATACAGGACAAGAATGTGTCCTTTTTCGCCAAAGGAATGTCTCCTGCTGTTCTGTGACCTGATTTAGGGGAACTGAAGCTACCTTGGACTATTCTCAGATGTGGAAGATAAAGCAACCTAGCAGGAATGGGTCTTGTCACCTTTGTAGTAGTATTTCAGGCTGGGCTGGCAACTCGGCTGTGACTCAGGGAGGGTTGAATGATGCAATAATGGTATGTAAATCTTTGCTTCCCTGGGTCCTGATCAGAAACAATGAGGAATGCATGACCCTGCCTCTGCTGAGAGAGAGGCTGGATGTTGAACTCAAGCAAAAGGGGTCCTTTGGAGCCTTTGTATAAATATGATTTAGCCCCAACTGCCCATTTTTGGTCATTGTGCCTTTTAGAGCCAGAGTGGGTGAGAATGTGCCAACTAGGAGATAGTCCTGGTGTCTATCTCCACCTAGGAGGTGTCCAAGGTGACAACTAGAATAATCATGGCTAGAATAAAGTAAGTTTCCACATCGGGGCTTCCTGTGGGTTTTCTCTTTTAATTTTTATCTTCATTCTGCAAAGATATTTTCCTTTCAAGTACAGTGAAGAAATAGGCTTAGAGAGGTTTAGAAGAACACTCAAGACTGTAGAGCAGGCTGTAGGTAATGAGACTTGACTCTAAAGTCCACCATCAGCTTCTGTTGCTGTGGTACATTGCCCACAGGCTCATGAGTCTAGGATGAGTCCTAGCTATCAGTGGTCTAGCATCAGTGCCTTGGTCACATGAAGCCCTGTAGAGGGCACAAGTATATATGGCTTTTGTGAGAGGGGTAAGGGATGTTCTTGCTGTCAGGTAGGATGGAGTCTGTGAGGACTGCAGGAGGTGAGCCCTTGCCCCAGCATCCTGTAGAAGACAGCTGGTCTCACTCAGTCCTTCAGTCAAGGTCACCTCAGAGTAGACACCAAGGATATTTTAGTATGTAAATTATACCATAATGATTTTTATCTTAAAAATAAATAAAATGAAAAAATAATGCTACTTTGACATATACTGAAGAACTTTTAGCTCTATTGCTTTTATTTATTTTTGAGATGAGAGTCTCACTGTTACCCTTGGTAGAGTGGCATGGCATCATAGCTCACAGCAACCTCAAACTCCAGGGCTTAAGTGATTCTCTTGTCTCAGCCTCCCAGTAGCTGGGACTACAGGCACCAGCCACAATGCCCCGCTATTTTTTTGTTGCAGTTGGCCCTGGCTGGTTTTGAACCTGCCAGCCTCAGTGTATGTGACTGGGGCCATAACCACTGTGCTACGGGTGCCAAGCTAGCTGTATTGCTTAATTTTAACTTTTTAAATTTTTTTATTCACTTTTATTCATCATTTATTCAGACAGTCTCACTTTGTCACCCTCAGTAGAGTGCATGGCGTCATAGCTCATAGCAAGCTCAAACTTTTGGGCTTAAGTGATTCTCTTGCCTTAGCCTCCCTAGTAGTTGGGACTATAGGCATCTGCCACAATGTTTGGCTATTTTGTTTGTTTGTTTGTTTTTTAGCAGGCCTGGGCTCAGTTTGAACCCACCAGCCCCAATGCACGTGACTGGCGCCCTAAACACTGAGCTATAGGTGCCCTGCCTTTTTAATTTTATTTATTTATTTTTTCTTAAGACAGAGTCTAACTCTGTTGCCCAGGATAGAGTGCAGTGGCATCAGCCTAGTTCACAGCAACCTAAAACTCTTGGCTCCTGCCTCAGCCTCCCAAGGAGTCTGCCAGAACACCCAGCTAATTTTTCTATTTTTAGTAGAGATGGGGTCTCAATCTTGCTCAGGTTGGTCTTGAACTCCTGAGTTTAAGAGATCCTGACTGTCATGTAAATTATCCTACTGAAACATCTGCTTTTATTCTCAAAATATTGCAGACTTGGCTCAGTGCCGGTAGCTCAGTGGTTAGAGCACCAGCCACATACACTGAGGCAGGCGAGTTTGAACCCAGCCCGGGCCTGCTAAACAACAATGACAACTACAACAACAAAAAAAGCTGGGCATTATGGCAGGTGTCTGTAGTTCCAGATACTTGGGAGGCTGAGGTAAGAGAATCGCTAAAGCCGAAGAGTTTGAGGTTGCTGTGAGCTGTGACAGCATAGCATTCTACTGAGGTGTGACATAATGAGACTCTGTCTCAAAAAAGAAAAAAAAAATTGCAGACCTGATAGAATATTTGAAAATTGTGAGAATAATTGAGAAAGTAGTTATTAAAGAATCTAATGATTTTGGGTGGTGCCTGTGGCTCAAAGGAGTAGGGCTCCGGCCCCAAAAAACTGAGGTGGTGGGTTCAAACCCTGCCCCGGCCAAAAGCTGAAAAAAAAAAAAGAAAGAATCTAATGATTTTTTGATACCTGTATTTATGTAACTTTTATTTGAGCTACAGTTCATAGCAGAATATGATAAGGATTTTGCTATCATATTTCTTTATTTTGTTTATAAATGCTTTCACTAAATTTTTTATGTGTTTAGTAACTAGCATTTTATGGTGTCATTACATTCCAGTTTGCTTAGCTATTCTCTGGGCTCCTAGGTTTTGGTTTTTACGATTATCAATTATGTCATGAATTTCATTTACTGTTCGTATTTGGGAGTGGAGACAACTTGTTTTCTTAGTATGTTGACAAAAGGGGTCTCTAATGGAGGAAACTATCAACAGAATTGAAAGGTGATATATGTAGAATTAGACCATGCTAAATGTTATAAATAAAACAGACGAGGGCTAGGCCAAGTGGCTCATGCTTGAAATGCTAACAATTTAGGAGGCTAAAGTGAGGTAGGTAGGAGGTAGAAGGATTGGTTGAGGCCAGAAGTTCAAGAGCAGCCTGAGCAAGAGCAAGACTCTGTCTCTACAAAAAATAGAAGAATTGGCTGAGTGTGGTTAGTCCCAGCTACTTGGGAGCTTGAGGCAGGAGGATCCCTTGAGCCCTGGAGTTCAAGGCTACAGTGATCTATGATGACACTGCATTCTAGCCAAGGCAACAGTGAGACCTACCTTAAAAAAACAACAAAAATTAAAATCAGTGCTTAGCAGAACTGTTCAGATTTTGTTGTCAGTAGTAAATTTAAAGACAAGATGGCTGTTTTCTGCAGTGCATGAAACATACCGTACTTAATATACCTGCAACTAAGTGTTAAAAATTATATGCTCTGTAACTCTGTACTGCTAGTATTAGAACTAAAAATCTTTCAAAACAACAAATGCTTAATGCTTATATTAATGTGGATTTGTCAGCCTCTATGTAATCTGTAATAATATATATAGCAAGGAGTAAGAAGAATTGCACAATATATACCTTCAAAGGCTATTTCTTAAAACTGTTCAAAGGGGATAATGGTATTTCAACTAGTTGTCAGTAAGTGACAATACATTCCACTACAAATACACTCTTGTTCTTCTAGCTTTAGACCAAATGAAAAAACTGGGTGCTTCAGAGTATGGGATAAGAGAAGGGAACACTACACCTGTGTCATGGATGAACTGAAGACTTTGCCTGTTCGTTTTTTAAATAATATTTTCAGGTCCTTTGCTTATCAAAGGAAGCCCAATTTCACTTAAATGTTTTGAGAACTGTGTTTAAATAGATACAAATGAAAAATAAAACAAAAAAAAAATAGGCTTGGTGTCCATAGTTCAGTGGTTAGGGCGCCAGCCACATACACCTGGGCTGGTGGTTTCAAACCCAGCCCAGTCCTGCTAAACAACGACAACAAAAAAATAGCCAGGCATTGTGGCAGGCACCTGTAGTCCCAGCTACTGGGAGGCTGAGGCAAGAGAATCGCTTAAACCCAAGAGTTTGAGGTTGCTGTGAGCCGTGACAACCCCAGGGTGACAAAGTGAGACTCTGTCTGAAAAAAATATATATATAAATAAATAAGAGAGAAAAAAGGGCAAAAAAAAGTGAAAAATGATTAAATTTTAGAGTATACTTCCTAAAGCAGAACTACTGAATTATAGCATGAACTGGTCCTCAAACTGGAGCTTGTTCTTCAGAATGATGGACCCAGTTAACAATGATACGTAGGTTTTCTTCCACCAACTGGATTTTGCTTATATTTTTATTTATTTAATAGCGGTGCAAAGTTGCATGAAAATAGACATTTTTTTAAATGACTAGGATGTTAATTTTCTCAGTATTTTTCCATGTGTGCAGAATTTGTTCTTCTTGCTTATTAATCAAAACCTGGTGTCAACCTGATTTTATTAATTTGTAATATTTTGGAAAGTGAGACTTTATCATTGTCTTTGAGGATATTTTTCTATACTTTAGTTTTTAAAAAATATTTGGTTTTCAGGCAATGTTTGTTTATATTCAGATATTCATCAGTTTAAGAATTTTTCTTTCTTTTTTTTTTTTTTTTTTGAGATAGGCTCTCACTTTGTTGCCCCCAGTAGAGTGCTATGGCATCATAGATCATAGCAACTTTGGACTCTGGGGCTCAAGTGATTCTCTTGCCTCAGCCTCCCAAGTAGCCGGGACTATAGGCACCTTGCCACAACAACGCTTGGCTATTTTATTTTTTTTATTTATTATTTTTTTATTAATATATTTATTTCATTTTTATTTTTGGAGACAGGATCTTGCTCTATTGCCCAGGCTAGAGCAGAGTACAGTGGCATCATCATAGCTCGCTGGCTGAAAGGTCTTCCTACGTCAGCCTCCCCATTAGCTAGGACTACAGGCTTATGCTGCCATGCCCAACTAAGTTTTCTGTGTTACTCAGGCTGGTCTACAATGCTAGTCCTCAAGAGATCCTCCCACCTCAGCCTCCCCAAGTGCTAGGCTTACAGCTGTGAGCCACTGCACCTAGCCTATTAATGCTATTAAAAAATATTGATTTATGTGTTGAAATGATAGTATTTTGGATTTATTTGGTTTAATTTTTGAAATGTGGTTGCTGGAAAATTTAAGTCACATATGTAGCTCACATGATGTTTCTATTAGAGAGCATGCTGGAGGACTCTACAGCTGACTCAACATCACAAAAGATATTTGAGGGCGGTGCCTGTGGCTCAGTGAGTAGGGCACCAGTCCCATCTACAGAGGGTGGTGGGTTCAAACCCAGCCCTGGCCAAACTGCAACAACAAAAAA
>CAUYPK010038084.1:0-15294 GCA_963574355.1 Loris lydekkerianus
AATACTGTTCACTGCCCTCCATTTTGTGGAGGAGATAGGGATAGGCTACCCACGGCGTCTTAGGGGAAAACGGCCGTTCATCCAGTGCTCTAAATACTGTTCACTGCCCTCCATTTTGTGGAGGAGATAGGGATAGGCTACCCACGGCGTCTTAGGGGAAAACGGCAGTTCATCCAGTGCTCTAAATACTGTTCACTGCCCTCCATTTTGTGGAGGAGATAGGGATAGGCTACCCACGGCGTCTTAGGGGAAAACGGCCGTTCATCCAGTGCTCTAAATACTGTTCACTGCCCTCCATTTTGTGGAGGAGATAGGGATTGAATAGGAATCATTCTGGTCCAGAGGTTCTGCAATTTCAAGGGAGACACAGGAGGGGGAGCACTTCATCAAAACAAGAAAGAGGCTCTTCTCTCTTCACCTCCATTATGGGAGAATTGATTACTGTAGGTTCCCCATCTAGGAATAGGAAGGAAGCAGACAATCACACCTTCAAGTTTTTGTGTGTATGTATATGTGTGTGTGTTTTGCCTTCAACATCTTTGAGAGAATCCTAGTTCCTGCTGATTAAATATAGAAAGGGAAACTCATGTTTTAGTCCTGCTCAAGGCAAGAGGTGGTCCCCAGAGCAAAGTTTCAGGATAATCTCTCACTGAAAAGAAGCAGTCAGCCCTTTGCTGTGTTGGTGTTGGGGTTATCTTCATGCAAATTTCTTCCTGCATAGGAGATGGGGTGGGAGGAGTAAGCCAGGCTCACTATTTGTTTTCTTTTTTTTTTTTCTTGTTGGGGATTCAACAAGAAAATTTTGTTTTCTTGTTTCAATTTTGTATTGAAGGTACAAAGAACCATGTTGCATTGATTGCATTTGTAAAGTCCCTCTTATAATTGTGTCCTGCCCCCAATAGGTGTGTCACACACCCTGACCCCCCTTCCCGCTTTCCCTCTCTGTTTTTAAAACGTTTAACTTTTTAGTAGAACTTTCACTTTCGAGCAATTTCTAGCAACTTAACAGTTTTATGAACACACCCATGTTGTGAAATGCTTGCAATGGCTTCAGATAAGGATGTTATGAGTACACCAGCATCTCCTCTCACCAAAGGTGAACTGGAGATGGGGAATCAAAGGTAAGTTTCACCACAGTTATATATGCCCAATTTAAAGGGAGGCTTTGTTTTCTCTGGAAAATACACATTTTTAGCAGGTTTGATACTTTTCATACGTTTCTTCCTTGCCTTTTCACATATGAATTTCAAGAGTAGCAAAGCAGTTGTATGTAATGTGAGATTTCTGCAGCAAGAAGGTCATCAAGACCTCAGAGGCTGGGATCCCCAACAGGAGAACATCCAGTGATGCCCCCAGGCATGCCCATTGTCACCTCAATGATTTATAAACCCATCTATTCTTACTTCCCTTTGTTGACCCTTTCTTAGTTGAGCCTCAGGTTTCTAAGGGCTGTAAGTCCTCTTGGAGGTACAACATCTGTACAAATAAAGGCTCCAGGATCCCATCCAGCTTCGCCACTCAGAGACTCAAAGCCAAACAGCATCCAGCATGCAAATCCCACAGTTAACTCTGACATCTAGTGACACAGATAAACAACAATTTTATAATCTCAGGCTGCCTGGAAGAAGCAAAACTATGAATAAGGTGGATGGGGTCTTCAAGAGACATTAATACTATTTTTTAAGTTATATATACTTCTAGGTGCCAGGAAAGGTGGTGGGATGGGGGACAGAGGAAATGTGTAAAACATTCCTGCAGAAAAAAGTTTCCTCTCAGTTTTGGTTTTAGAAGAGAGAGGTATTCTAAACTAATCCCACAAAGAGCATTATCTCTTAAAGTGCTCTTCAAATTCCCTAAGACATGGTTGCAAAATTAATTATTCTAATATAAGGAAATTAATTTCTAAAATATATCGTAAGAATTGGCTATCAGAAAATATGTTTACCTGTGATAGGTTGTCTTTGCAGATGTTAGTTTTGGCTGGAAAGTTAACAATATAATCTCAGAAGGGAGCACATGAGCTTCAGCATTTTACACTAATGCAATCAATTCTGGATTTGCTTATGCTTTCTAATGTTGTTTCATGTTAAACAATGCATGCCCGAGACCTTTCACAATAGTAATTTTCATCATATTAAGCAAGCAGAAAGTATGAGCTATTGGGGGAAACAAACAAACAAACAAAAACCTTTTTGATTAAAACTAGATTTATATAACCTGGTTGTTGTTTCAAATGTATGTGATCAGAACCTTAGAGATGTAATATGGAAATGCTTGAGAATCAAAATTTCAAGCCATCATTTCCAGGGGTCCTCAAACTTTTTAAACAGGGGTCCAGTTCACTGTCCCTCAGACTGTTGGAGGGCCGGACTATAGTTAAAAAAACAAAACAAAACAAAACTATGAACAAATTCCTATGCACACTGCACATATCTTATTTTTAAGTAAAAAAAACTAAACGGGAAGAAATACGATCACACTGCTGCATGTGGCCTGCGGGCCGTAGTTTGAGGACCCCTGGGTAAGTACAGTAGAACCTCTGTGAGTTGACCACCCAAGGAACTGTAACGAACTGGTCAACATATGGTGGTGGTCAATGTAAGGAACTAGGCCACTATACCAATAAGTACATGTGGTACATGTCTGGTCTATGAAAATTAGGTAAACTTAAGGAGATGGTCAATGCAGGGAGGCAGTCAACCATGGAGGTTCTTCTGTGCTTAGAAACATGGGCAAAGAAGGAACCAGAAATAATTCTCTTTTTTTGGTAGAGACAGTTTCACTTTATCGCCCTTGGTAGAGTGCCATGGCATCACACAGCTCACAGCAAACTCCTCAGCTTAGGTGATTCTCTTGCCTCAGCCTCCCAAGTAGCTGGGACTACAGGCACCCACTGCAACACTCAGCTATTTTTTTGTCACATTTTGGCTGGGGCCGGGTTTGAACCCCCCACCCTCAGTATATGGGGCCAGCGCTCCACTCACTGAGCCACAGGTGCTGCCCCCAGAAATAATTCTTTAGCTGGAAATACAAGTATCTCCCTTGAGATAGATATGAAAGGTGACTTTTTAAACAAAGAGAAAAGTTACTATAAATATACACTAAATAGGAGAACAGAGTTTGATTTGAGTTGTTTTCAAAAGAACAGGCGTTTGCCTGATTTCTGATCACAGGCTATTATTATACTTAAAATTGGGCATGCGGCCAGCATATATGGATGTACTGTTTTTGTGCCCAACTATTTAGGGCTGACTACTCTAGTAATTGTTGAAAACCTGAAGGTAAAATAATGGTGCTATAAATCGAGTCCTTTACTGCATTTAATGATTAGTAAATCTAATTTTGTCTAATTCGAATTTCTGTAGCCCAGGACCTTTATTGCTGAAAATGGGGGAGTTAGTACAAAGTGGTGCATAGAGCTTGGACTGGGGTTCTCGGACCTTGAGTGGACACTCTGGAGGTGACAACATAACCCTTACCATATGCCTCTCTTCCTGAGGGTGCCGCATGAAACTACAGTAGAACCTCCATAATTGACCACCAACATAGGGATACATTGACCACCTCCTCAAATTGACCGAATTTTCATAGACTAGACATGCACCACAAGTATGTATCAGTATAGTAGGCCTAGTTCTGTATGTTGATCAGTTTGTTTCAGTCCCTTGGGTGGTCACCTTATAGATGCTCTATGTATTTTCATTTAAGACTTTCCTAATGCTTCTTTCCAATTAGTCAAGGGTGACCTAAAGAGAATGAGCCTTTGCCTCAGACTGTAGCCCTTTTCCAGCAGACACTTTGGGGTGTCTTCACACAATATTACCTTAAATTTGGTGAGAGAAATGTTCATGAGTCCTGCAGTAAGGGGAAGGCGATCACAGAAAACCAGTCCTATTGTTCTGTGCCACTCTTCTAAGCAATGGGCCTTTTTCTCTTTGGGGCAACATGTGATTTAAAGGAAGTGACCATGGTATTCTTTCTGAAGTGAAGGGGACTTTCACAGTCATCCAGTGACTCCCTCCATTTTACATATGAGAGGATATGGGCCCAGAGCAGTGGCATGGCTTGCTGAGGCAGTGTGCATAGTTTATCCCAAGAAGGCCATGCCTAGCCCAGGTGCCCAGGATTGCCCAGCAAGGGGCAGCACACAGCAGCCTCAGTACAGCTTTTCAGTGTCTATCATTTCCATCTGCCCATCTTTCTTTCAAGGGGCTATAAACTTGGAGCTCCTCTCCAAGCCTTGGCACTGGGCCATTTTACCTCTAGGAAAAGTAAGCAACTTCCCCTGAAGGCATGCAGTATCCTGGTGTCCACTCTTGAACACTGAACAGCAGGGGCTTAAGATAGTGATGCAATTTGTACCCTCCTCACAAAAGGCCGAGTGTGCTTCCACTACAATAACCTTCATTTCCCCCAATCCCCTTGCAAAGCTGTGCTTGCCAACTGGCAGCACAACACATAAGCAACAGCCAGCTCTAGGCTTGTGTTGAATTAACTTTTTTTGTAAAGTAGGCTAATAGTATGGAAACTGTCATTATGCAATTTGTATACATTTTGAAATGTGGTTATTTATGCTTTGCCTTGATCAATGTCACACTTTCTCCTTCTCAGATGTTAGCACAGTGCTATGCAGCAGTGACCCAAGGTGCAATTGGTGTAAATTTAATTTTCAAATGCACCCAATGTTCTGTATGCCTCCCCATGCAAAGTGTAGATCTTAGGGAGACTGTCTGGATTCCCAACATTTACATGCAAATATTTTTAGACTCCAGGAATACAAAAGAGTCTTTCTGAAAGCACACTCTGTTGTGCTTCACAAACAAAAGGGTACAAGTGATTGAAGAGGTGGCACACAGACATGGGCAGCATAATTGATACACGTGGACCCTTCTGAAATAGCCCCTAGACAAAATTAGGGCCTCTATAAGAACTACAGAGTTGGAACACAATTTCTATCCCAAAAATCTTAGTTTAGGGAATAAAAAAGAGGCAGGGTAGAGACCAAAGAAGAGTCTCTGAGGCACTCCCTGAGAACAGGGAGAAACTGAGATGAAGAAGATGTTTTGAAGTCAGGAGTGGACAATCAGGCCATGACAACCCAGGGGAGAAAGTTCATGGCTGGGCCATGAGCTGTTGCTGGGGTATAGGGAGCAGCTAGGTGGTAAGTGGGCACTGGCAACTGAGTAGTATCTCTGGGAAGTGGCCAATAGGGCTCAAAGAGGTGGGCCTGGCTGGCTGGACTTTACAAAAGAGAAGACAGGAAAAATAGAACTCAGGGTGATATGCAAATCAGTTCCTAAGACCTCCTTTCACCAGTCCCCATCACAAGATAAAGCAATGGAACCACCCTTTCTCTTTTCCTCTCACTCCCACCCACCCTCCCCCCTTAACTCAACTGACCACTTGAAGGACCCTCAGCAGATTGAATTATTTATGAAGAAAGAGGGAAAGTCAGGATAGAGAAGGGGGTCCTACAATGTCCCTGGCCAAGGTCCCCAGGTTGCCCCAGTATTTCAAGAAATACCCAGGATGGTTCTGTTTCTTCATTCTAACCAGAAGGCATTTCCAAACATGTCTGATTTCTGTGGTCCCACCTACCATATCAAAACCTCAGCTCTAAGAAGGAGTCAGAAATATTGCAAGATGCTAAATTGGTTCTTCAGCTATTAATGTAACATAGAGGCTTAGACTTTGGGGGCATTTCTGTGGCCAAACCTGTTCTTCCATTAGATGAAATCTTCTATGGTCTCAAAACTCTGCTTAATACTCAATTTGGGAGGGTGTTCAATCCATTCACTTTAAACATAAAGTAAGAGGGCAAGTCACCAGCTATGAACTTGGTCAACATGTGACACATGAAGAGGTAAGGAAGTCATTTTTACAAGTATAAGGTCACTGTCCAAGACTAACAAGCAAACCCAAGGGAAGAAATCAAGTTCTGTTCATCTCTCAGTACTCCTCCTCATTGTTCCCCCCACTGGACACCGTGATACAGCCTCAATCCACAGGAAAAATTCAAATGGTATTTTGAATAACTTTATTAATAGCCCCCCCTCACATTTCAGAGACCTTTGCACAAATGTGGCTTATTCTCCCACAAACTGGTAAGGCTTGTAATACAATATAACCTCTGTAAGTTGACCGCCCAAGGGACTGTAACTGTTCAACACACAGAGATTTCAACATGAGGAACTAGGCCTACTGTACTAATACCTATATGTGGTGCATTTCTGGTCTATGAAAATTAAGTCAACTTTAGGAGGTAATAAACATAGGGAGATGGTCAACTATGGAGGTTCTACTGTATTATACACCAATATCTCACTTGAGTAGAATCACACTTGCAGGGAACATTGGTTCATGAGGACTATATATTTATTGCAAGAAAAGGCAAATCATTGCTTAAATTTTTTTTAACCTATTTTTAAAAAGTCTTTAATCTTAATTTTTATTCTTTAGAGTTTTTATTGTCTTATGCTTTTAAACATTTAGAGAAAGTCCCAGGGTTCAGCATACATTCAGTTTAATTGCTATATCTTTTTCAGCTACCGTCCTAACAAGGAATCTTGATGTCCAAAATGATGACTCAGACAGACAACCTCACAGCCATTCCCCAGAACATGCCCTGCTCATTTCTGACCTAACCTTTTCTATACTTTTCCTTCTCCCTCATCTAGCTGAATCATTCAGGGCTTGCCTGCTTCTGTCATGTCATTTCTTCCTTCTTTCACCTCTCCTCCTTCCTCTTCCTTCCTTTTCTCACCTTTACCTACTCCATTCTTATTTCCCCTCCCTGAACTTGTGTAGGCCTGAAGTATGCATCACTCATTTGACAAGACCCTTCATAACTTACAGCATCCCAATGAAACTTACCTTTTTCATGGATGTAATTTTTTTTTTTTTTTTTTTTTTTTGAGACAGTCTCACCATGTCACTCTGGGTAGAGTGCTGTGGTGTCACAGCTCACAGCAACCTCAAACTCTTGGGCTTAAGCGATTTTCTTGCCTCAGCCTCCCTTATAGCTAGGACAACAGGTGCCCGCCACAATGCCTGGGTATTTTTTTGTTGTAGATGTCACTGTTGTTTGGCAGACCCGGGCTGGGTTTGAACTGTCCAGCCCCAGTGTATGTGGCCAGCCCCCTAACCATGGAGCTACAGCTGCCGAGCCATGGATGTGATTCTTGTATCCCCTACCTGCACAGTCAGCACCTGGAGTTTTCAACTTTGTCTCCTACTTTTCTTAAATTCCCCATTGCATCTAGGATGGTACTTTATATTCATCAGTAATAAACAGTGATAATGGTAACACCTAAAATTTTTGAGGGTTTGCAATGTTCCAAACACTGTGCTCAATGTTCCAAACACTGTGCTATGCAATATACATGAATTACAATTCTCACTATTTTCCAGATGTGGAAACTAAGATACAAAGAGTTAACCAGCCCTAAATGACACACCTGATAAGTGGCTAAGACAGAATTCAAACCAAAGTCTTTGTCACTTTGGTTTATACATAATCTCTGAATCAAACATTTCAGTTTGCTAGGCTCTTTAAATTTGAAAGGAAAATCAACTGATGAATATTTTCACAACTTTTTCAGCAGAAAAAATGGAAATACACAAAAATATGAGTTGTTAATGTTCAGTTCATCAGAAAGTTCCATTAAAAGCAATAATCCCCATTTTCTGAGTATTCTGATCTCTTAGCAATTTATTTTAATATATTACCATACAATATTTCTGAATAAAAATTAAGCAGATAATATCATTGGATATCAGCCTAAGATATTTTACATTTATTCTATATGAACCATTTAAATGAGTCACTTTTCTATTTTTTAAATTGCCCCGTAAAAAAAAAGGCACTCTCCCTTTTTCAAAGTATACATATCTTGGTGATTTTAAAAATTTATTGGCATAGTTTACTTGGCAATAGTTATGAAAGTAGTTTATGAATTGTGTATATGGTGAAATGACTTTAACAAGGCTGTCATGAGCATTCATAAGGAAAGGACTGTCTCTTCAATAAATGGTGTTGGGACAACTGGATAGCCACATGAAAAAACAATGAAGTTGTAATGTTAACTTGTACCATCTACAAAAATTACATCAAAATAGATCAAAGGCCTAAAACCATAAAACTTTTAAAAATTAATTAATTTTATTGTTCGGGATTCATTGGGGGTACAAAGACATAGGTTACACTTATTGCATTAGGTAAAGTCACTCTTGTAATTGTGTTCCACCTCCAAGAGATGTGCCATACACCGTGACCCCCCCCATCACCCTCCCTCCTCCCCTCTCCCTGATCCCTCATTCTCCTACCCTCTACCTTGTATTAGATCATCTACTGCCTTCGTATTAGAATTGAGTACACTGGATTCTTGCTTCTCCATTCTTGTGATGCTTTATTAAGCAGAATGTGTTCCAACTTGATCCAGGTTAATACAAAAGCTATAAAGTCTCCCTGTCTTTTAATGCCTGAATAGTATTCCATGGTACACATATACCACCATAAAACTCTTAAAAGAAGACATGGGGGGAGATCTTCCTGACATTGAATTTGGCAATGATTTCTTGGATGTGACACCAAAAACATTGGCAACAAAAGTAAAAATGGATAGAGGTGGTAACTTTTATGTTATGTGTATTTCACCACAATAGTTTTTAAAAATAGTTCATGAGAGGTTTTCTTGCAATTTCAGAATCTTGTATTCAAAGGAAGTCTTGTTTCTTCATTTTTAAAGAAAAAGTGTATCATGCCACACACATTCAATTTCTGCATTGCCCTTAAAGAAAAAGCAAATGAGAAACACGTTTACCCTTACATATACCCACCTCAAAAGTTATGTTCCCAAAATGCTGCAAATAAAAGACATCATAAACTGTAATTAAGCATTGCAGGGACAGAGGGCTGTATCTTACTTATGTCTATCCACTTCTTTCTCCATTTTCTCCCCTTTCATACAATAGATGTGAATCCATAGTTGTTCTGGTGTATTTGGAATCTGTGACAGCACCATCCATTGGCTGTGCTTTGGAATGTGGGTTATTGGCCAAATTTTGGAACTACATCAATCTCCACACTTTTTATATAGTGAGGATGAGCTTCTCCACACCGAGCATTAGTCTCTAGGATGGTCAACCAAAAACCTCTTCCCCTAGGGACCTGGTGCACAGCAGGGCACTCAAATTCTCCCAGTCATGTGCTGGGCTCTGCATTATGGGCTGTTCTCTCTCCCTCTTCCTTTTTACACACACACAAACACACAAACATACACTTCTTTAGCTTGAAAATATCCTGGAATGATCACATCAGTTCATTTCATTCTGTCCTTCTTTTTGGTCATTAGAATGTCCTCAACAAGCTCCAGCCACATTTCTACCTGTTGGTAGATGCAACTGTTAAGCTGCTGCTAGTGAGCTCAAATGAGAAACAATCACCTGTTTATGACAGAATTTTTCCAATGTGAAATTCCCATTGGCTAACCCAGGATTTCAGGAAATATTTCGTACATCTAGTGACCTAATATCATCAAACTCCTTTCTATAAAAAGCAAGAGCAATTCATCATCAGAGAAGAAAGCCTAGTATGCCAGGTGTTAGAAGGACTGACAAAGCCAGCACCCCAGTAGGGTGTCAGGGCCCACAAGTGTGTACTGACTAAGAAGTATTCAAGAAGAAAATTAACTTTAAAAAAAGTCCTTTCAATAACAGATTAGTGATTAAATAAAAACTTTTTTTTTTTTTTAGTCTTGCAATCCTTTTAAACAATTAGTGGCATAATTGGAAAGGGCCTACAAATTCAAATGGGCACCGAGTATGAAAGGGTTCCCGCCCCCACTTCCCCAATCCCACTTCCAGAACCCTGTCTCCGTGCTCTGGGTGACAGCCTTGCTTGCACCTGCCCTTAGGAGGGTCTCAGATTGTGAAGAGGAGTAGTGAATGGAAGCCAAATGCCCCTGTAGCTCATAATACACACACTATTTAATTCCAGCGAAGGGATCAGTGTAGTGGCTATAAATGAAAACGATTCTTTGGTCTGGTCTAGGCTGAACTTCTAAAGGAGCCGCTCTCTGCAAGCCCGACTCCCCTGGTCGCTTGCGCCTGCGCGTGCCGTCCCACGGGCTCTGCCCTGCCCACACTTCCCATTCAGGAAGCATAGGCTGCTCCAGGGAAACCCGGCCAGGGGAGCGCCTTGCCGCTTGCTCCCGGGAGGGGCTTGAGGAGGGGGTTTTTTCTCAGGAACTACAGCGCTAACCCAGAGACCACAGGCCGAATACTCCAACTGCTGTTGAAGAAGATGGCTTTTATAGGCAATCAGTGCGAAAGTGTATACCCTGGTATCACAAAGGTCAGGCGGTAAGGTAAGATGCATGATGCAATGGTACATTTCAAAACTATTAAGAAAAGAGTATAATTGTGATGGACATGTTAATCATTTCAATGTCAGCATTTCACACGGTATATCAAATCAGTACACTGAACTCCACAAATGCATCAATGTACGCAGTTATAATTTAATAAAAACAAAAGAAATTGTGAAAAGAAAAGAAAAGAAAATGCTAATAGAAATTTCCCCCATCCTCTCTAACTTTAGTTCTTGGACATCACCCTCTGATGAATTGTATTTACATAGAGGATATCCAATAATGTTGTCTGTTTTTCCTTCATTTTATATGATTTCATAAATATTTTTGCATATTTTATATTCTTCACATTGATCATTTTTATTTTTATGTCTGAGTTCATGGATTATAATTTGCTTCTAGTTATTTCCTGGTTGATTATGAGCAATTAACAGATATTTTTTAAATTCATAAACATCTTTGTAGGTGTATAAATATATGCATATATAAATATAGCCATATAGACATGCAGAGAGAGAGGTTTATTCTTTGAAATTATTTTCTTAGGCTAAATTTCTGGGCCTGGAATACATTAGTCAAAGGATTCAAATCTCTTCATTGCTCTTACTACATAGTGCCACAGAAAAGCTGTGTAGAACTTTGGGTAAGAACACGGGGTTTGGGCCTCTCTCACTCCTGTAATCCTAGCACTCTGACAGGCAGAGGCAGGTGGATCTCCTGAGCTCAGGACTTCAAGACTAGCCTGAGCAAGACTGAAACTGTCTCTACTAATAACAGAAAAACTAGCTGGGGTGTTGTGGGCACTTATAGTCCCAGCTACTTGGGAGGCTGAAACATGAGGGTCACTGGAGCCTAAGAGCAAGAGTTTGTGGTTGCTGTGAGCTATGACGCAACGCTGACACTACCCAGGGTGATGAAAGAACGCAGGTTTTGGATTTTGACAAAGCTTTTTTTAGCTGATTCTGTCTATACTGGCTGTGTGATGGTGGGCTAGTTATGCCACCTTCTCTGCATCACAGTTGCCTCATTTATGAAATGGGAACAATAGTTTTCTTGCTCATAATGTCAGGAGGAAGGTGGACGCAATAAGTGTTAGTTACTGTTGTTATTATGGTCACCACTTCCAACATAAATATTTCTCCACAGCCTAATGAACATTGCGTTTTATTAAAAAATGCCTGAACAAGAGTGAGACCCCATCTTTTAAAACAACAACAAAAAAAACTCCAAACAAACAAACTAGCCTAACCGGGCATTGCTGTGGGCACCTGTCATCTTCCAGCTACTTCAGAGGCTGAAGCAGGAGGATCACTTGAGCCCAAGAGTTTGAGGTTGCTGTGAGCTATGATGCCACTGCACTCTACCAAGGGTGAAAAAGTGACACACTGTCTCAAAAAAAAAAAATTTTTTTTTGGTGTTTAAATAGGTACATGTCTGAAAATGGTACTTTGTTGTATTTGTCTTTCCTTGATGCATAACAAGGTATGTGTATTTTTCAAGTATTAACTTACTCTATGTACTTTCTGTTCTGTGAATTTCTTTTTTTAACATTTTCTTTTCAGAGATTTTGTGGTATTCTTCCAGAGTTCAGGAAGTTTCTTATATGTTTAAAACAACTAATACTTATCCGTCATTGATCACACTAGCTCCTACATTCTATTGCTTTCCTTTTTTCCCTTAGTTTTCCTTTCTGAGATTTTTACTGCTTCAGTCTTTTAAAACTTATTCTTCTCAAGGGCGGTGCCTATAGCTCAAAGGAGTAGGGCGCCAGCCCCATATGCTGGAGGTGGCAGGTTCAAGCCCAGCCCTGGCCGAAAACTGCAAAAAGAACAAACAAACAAACTAGCATATTTTTCTCCCAGAGTTGGGATTATACTTTAATCAAACAATTGTGTTTAGGAAAAGTTGTTTATTATATTCTCTAGATTTAATTTTGTTTGATTTTAACTCAGTTATTAATAAAATCCCAGCTGAGATCTGTTGTGCCCTGTAATAAGAGATGGGTAGTTCTAAATTACTTTTCACATTGCTATATAGTTGCTCCAAAATGCTCACTTAGTATTAAATACTACACTCTTTGTTTTATAGTGTATATTTGACTGTTAATATTATATATGCTAAATGCTATTCCCAATCTCTTGTCTCTATTCCATTGATAAATATTTCACTTTTGAAGCAGCATCACAGTCTTAAAGATTACTGCTTTGTAGCTTGCTCTAATGTGGCAAGATGAACCTTTTATTTGTTACTCTTTAATTATTTTTTTTTCTTGATTTTGTCCACTTTAATAGAAATTGGGTTAAAATAAAATCATTTGGAGCAAATTGTCATATTTACAAATATGCTATCTTCCCATTCAAGAGCAGGCCATTTTACAGATAATACACCTAAATTGTAAATATTCCGTCAGTATTTCTGAAGCCCTACAACTGCCCCTAATCTATTCTCTCTTTAGTAACAAGGAACAATTTTCTTTGCAACATTCAGAAGCTGTGGTAAGCAGAATACTAACCTCAGCTCCCCAAGGATGTCCATCCTAATCCCCTAAGATCCTGTGAATGTGCTAAATTACACGGCAAAGGAGAATTAAGGTAGAAGATAAAATTAAGGCTGTTAATCAGGTGAGTTTAAAATGGGTAGATTCTCTGGGTGGACTCAACATAGAACACAAAGGTCTTCAAAAGTAATAGAAGGAGGAAGAAGGATAATTCAGATTTAGGAGATGTCAGAGAACCTTACACTCACTCACAATTACTGGCTTCAAAGATGAAGTCAGGGGACCAGGAACCAACAAATGTGGGCTGGACACAGGTTGTTTCCTCAGAGCCTCCAGAAGAGAACATAGCCCTTCTGACACCTTTTGATTTTGATCCAGGGAGACCCATGTTGGACTTCCAACCTACAGAACTATATGATAAGTAAATTTGTGTTTTAAGCCACTAAGTTTATGATAATATGTTATTGCAGCTACAGGAAACGAATACATTTGCTAAGTAAAAGTGGCGGAAAAGATGATCTTTCCACTGACCTTGTAGATCTCTGCCTTTAACCTTTGCCTGAGGCCAATGGAAGTTAGAAAGCCTGGTTATGGCCCCTGCCTCTCTGGCTCTCCAAACATGGACAACATCTTTCTGGAAATTAACTGTTTCTGCTTGGTGCTTTGACTGTTTATTCAGTCCTGCCCACCCACTTATGTACTTCTACCTTCCTTGGGAATCTGTAGGTGTTCAGAGACAGGAGGAAATGTGGAGAGCTGGAAATTTTATTCCTTTTATTGACATACTGTGTTGATTATATTTATACAATTTTCACACCATCCAAGGATTTTCTCAACCATACATTTTCCCCTTAAATTTTAGGAAAGTTTTTTTTTTTTTTTTTTTTTTTTTTTTGCAGTTTTTGGCCAGGGCTGGGTTTGAACCCACCACCTTCAGCATATGGGACCAGCACCCTTCTCCTTTGAGCCACAGGTGCTTCCCGTAGAAAAGATTTTTTATAGTCACTTCACAGAAGTTTCTAAATGTGTGATAAGTTAGCTCATAGGATGAAAAGCCAACAGGCCATGCAGCTTGTAGCAGACTGGATTTGAAATTTCCACATCAAATCTGTTGTGCCTTTGACAATCAAAATCTTTAGAATTAAAATACTCTTTCATTTCAGAGTACATTTTTATTTTATTTCATGTATAAAAATGTATAGAAATGCTGATCGTGAGCCACATATTGCTGGAATAGCATAAAATGGGGCTAGTTTAATGTGCTGATTAGAGAAGGAATACAATTTCCTCTTTCTGGGACACATTGGTGAAGAGCATACTATTGTAACCACTCCTTTTATTGGTAGCTTACATTTATCAAGCCTTTACTCTGTGCCAAGTGATGTGCTAAATAATTTACATGGATGATATTTGATCCTCACATTAAGAGATATGTATTATGTTTCCCATTTAAAGATGAGAAAGCTATTTATTGCTCATGATCCCAAATCAAATAAAAGTTAGGTTTGAAATCAAGTCTGTCCAACTGCAGAGCCCAACCTTTGTCAAGTTTAATACAGTGATCATGCACCCAGATGCTATGGTTATGACAATTTGCCTTCCAATTTTAGCTCAGCCACCCCCGAGCTATTTGTTCCTGGGAACATTATTTAACTGCTATGCCCTCAGTGTCCTTCTCAACAAAAGTGGAATAATAGAGACCTGATGAGATTAATAAATGATATATGTAGTATACCTTACACAATGCTTTGCCAAAGAGTAGGCACTCAAGAACTATTCAGTACTATCACTGCACACTATATTCTATCATCATATTATAACCTGTCCTGTCATCTCTCATATAGGTTATTATGGAAAGAGGCATAATTAGGAATCAGGTGGTCTGGATTCTTGGGGTTCTTGTCACAGTTCTATAGTTCTATCTCTGTAGTCTGAAAAGCCACTTAACCTGCTTTATCTATTTTGGCTCATAAAACCATGAGAGCAATACCCTGCTCCAAGTAACAAAGTTGTTCTAAGGATCAAATGAAATAACATATATTTTTAAAAATCAGAAAGTATAAAAGGGTAAAGGTATTATACAGACATAAGTAATTATTCCATCCATGACTTTCTAGAGATCAAAGTGTCCTACTCGTTTTTATTCCTATTCCCCTTTCCCAGACCAAGATTTCTCATTTCTCTTTGTCTTCAAAGAAAAAGGAAATCAAATGAAGTGAATAAAGTGGAGAAGGATTAAAAAGTGAGCCGAGTGGATATTTGGTGATAGTAAAGAATTGGCGGGGGGGAGACAAGATGGCGGACTGAAGCCAGCTTCTCACAGAGGCTCCCGTCCAGAAGGAGAGTTAAAGGATGGAAATTTAGTAAGTAACCTGGAGGATTCGAGCTATACCAGGAGAGAAGGTTGGAGATCGCACATCAACACCA
>CAUYPK010038086.1:0-29706 GCA_963574355.1 Loris lydekkerianus
GTGGCTGTGGCAATAGAATCTCTTAAGTACAAGTGTTTGAGGTTTCTGTGTGCTGTGACACTAATGCACTCTACTGTGGGTGAAATATTGAGACTCTGTCTAAAAAAAAAAAAAAAAAAAAAAAAAAAAAATAGCCAGAGGGCTGGGAGTAGTGGCTCATGCCTATAATCCCAGCACTTTGGGAGGTTGAGGCAGGAGGATTGCTTAAGGCCAGGAATTCTCTCTTTCAAAAAAAAAAAAAATACCATCTTGGCACCCATAGCTCAGTGAGTAGGGCACCAGCCACATACACTGAGGGTGGCGGATTCAAGCCCGGCCTGGGCCTGGTAAACAACAATGACAACTATAACCAAAAATAGCTGGGTATTGTGGCAGGCGCCTATAGTCCCAGCTACTCGGGAGGCTGAGGCAAGAGAATCACTTGAGCTCAGGAGTTTGAGGTTGCTGTGAGCTGTGATGCCATGGCACCTACTGAGGGCAACATAGACTCTGTCTCGAGAAAAAAAAAATTCCATACGTCAGTAAGATGTACCATCCCTTTTTTTTATTTGGCAGTAACAGGAACACTTCCATGTTACAGTGCTTATTTTGGCTAAAGCCAAGAGCTATTTTTTTCTAATGTAGTGTTTTATACACTACAGCCTAGGCAACGTAGTGGGACCCCATCTCTACAAAAAATAGAAAAATTAGCCAGGCGTGGTGGTACACTGTAGTCCCAGCTACTCTGAAGGTTGAGGCCAGGAGGACCACTTGAGCACAAGGGTTTGAGTTTGCAGTGAGCTATGATAACAATACTGTACTCTAGCCCAGACAACACAGCAAGACCTTATCTCAAAAATAAACAAACAGCTGGGTGTGGTGGCTCACCCCTATAATCCTAGAACTCTGGGAGGCTGAGATAGATGGATTGCCTGAGTTAGAGACCAGCCCGAGCAAGAGTGAGATCCTGTCTCCATCAAAAATAGAAAAATAGCCAGGTATTGTGGAGGGCACCTAGAGTTTCAGCTATTTGGGAGGTTGAGGCAGGAGGATCTCTTTAGCCCAAGAGTTTGAAGTTCCTGTGAGCTATGATGCCATGACTCTCTACCCAGGGTGACAGAGTAAGTCTGTCTCAAAAAAAAATTAAAAGTAAAAATAAACAAATAGAGCTATAGCCTTCAAGTATATGGCATAAAATATCAAGCACTATTCTATGCCAAGGATTGACCCTGGGCCAAATCCAGCTTGCCAACTATTCTTGTAAGTAAAGTTTTATTAGAAAACAGCCATTTTGGCTCGGCACCTACGGCTCAAGCCCCTAAGGCGCCAGCCACATACAGCTGAGCTGGCGGGTTGGAATCCAGCCAGGGCCTGCCGAACAACAATGACAGCTGCAACCCAAAATAGCCGGGCGTTGTGGTGGGCGCCTGTAGTCCCAGCTACTTGGGAGGTGGAGGCAGGTGAATCACTTGAGCCCAGGAGTTGGAGGTTGCTGTGAGCTGTGATTTCACAGTACCCTACCCAGGGTGACAGCTCGAGGCTGTCTCAAAAAAAAAAAAAAAAAAAAAAAGAACACAGCCATGCCCTTCCATTTATGCCTTGTCTGTGGCTGCTTTCCTGCATAAAGCTGATAAGTAGTTCCAAGACACGATATGGTAAATAGTAAATACGTACTATCTGGCTCTTCATAGAAGAGGTTTGCTGACCTCTTTTCTTTTTTTTTTTTTGAGACAGAGCCTCAAGCTGTCGCCCGGGTAGAGTGCTGTAGCATCACAGCTCACAGCAACCTCCAACTCCTGAGCTCAAGCAATTCTCCTGCCTCCGCCTCCAAAGTAGCTGGGTCTATAGGAGCTTGCCACAATGCCTGGCTATTTTTTTTTTTTTTTTTTTTTTGGTTGTAGGTGTCATTGTTGTTTGGCGGGCCTGGGCTGGATTCGAACCTGCCAGCTCAGGTGTATGTGGCTGGCCTTAGCTGCTTGAGCCACAGGCGCTGAGCCCTCTTTTTTAAGCATGTTACATATGGTAGCCACTTAATCCTCAGGACCTCTTTATGAGGTAGGAACTGTTGTTCCCATTTTGTAGTTGGGAAAATGGAGGCACAGGATGGTCAAGAAATTTGCCAGCTTATACAGATGGCAGGTGGAGCTGGGATGAAAATCTAGGCAGGGTTTCTTTGGAGCCTGTGCTCTTAACTGTTGTACTTTGCCACCTTCTTGGACAGACAGAATCACAATGACTGCTATATGATTTCCGGCCTTGAAACCCAGGAGAATTGGGTTCTAAGCTGAACAGTTGCTCTGATTACAGAGTTAGTCACTGCCTTTGAAGACTGCTCATCTGGTGGTAAAGCTTTGGAGCCAGCCAGTCACCAGGCCCCACCCAGGTGCTGGTTATGGTGATTCATGTGGGTCCTCCTGTCCTGCTATTCTGGAATGTGACAGACAAAGGAGGCCCCCGGGGCCTCTGGCTCCTCCCTTCTCAGACTAGGATCTGGACTGCCGGTGAGCAAGGTCCCTCGAGGCTGTGCAACACAGCAGCCACTAGCCCCATACAGCTATGGAAATGTCAATTTAATTAACCCCAATACAATTAAAAATTCATTAATCACACCAGTCATATTTTACTTGTTTAATGGACCCATGGGGCTAGTGGTCGCCATACCGCACAATGCGGATATAGAATGTGACCTTCATTGCAGAAGCCCAACAAGTGGTGCCCTGGTTTGGATTTTAGCCATACTACCCTGTGTAGCTTAAAGACAGAAATAGCTAGAGGGGTGCTATTAAATCTGAATCAGATAGTCACTCTTCTGCTGTAATCCCCTCCCCCCTGCCTTGGTTCCCAGCTGAGAACAAGCCAGTACCTTCAGCATGCCAGGGTGGCCTGGCCTGTTTCTCCCCTGACCTCTCCACATCTCTCCCTTCTGAGCACCATTCTGCCCCAGGGCCTTTGCACTTGCCCTCCATGCTCCCTTGGGTGCTGTTCTCCCAATAGCTAAAGGGCTATTTTTCTCTCTTCCTTCAAGGCTTTGCTCAAATGCCACCTTCTCAGGACACCATCCTTAGCCAACCTATTTCCCCACTTTCCAGACTTTTTTTTCCATATACCTACCACCATGTGTGAAGTATATTGTTCTTGTTTAATGTGTATCTCCTCCAAGTAGCACATCAGTTCTGCAAAAGTGGGAAGTGGCGTGTTGTAGTCAAGGCTGCATCCCAGTCCTGGAAAAGGGCTTGACTCATGTAGTGAATGTTTTCGAGTGACTGAGTGAGTGGGTGAGTGAATGAAAGCACGGATGAATGGGTGGGTGTTCTCTCCAGGGGTAGGGCAGTGATGACTCCCTGGCCTTGGAACTGTTTTTTTTTTTTTTTTAACTTCATAAATGTGTCATAGCAGCTTCAACTAGTGTCCTGGGACAGTTTGAGCACCTGGGTTAAAACCCTTTGGTAGGTATAAGCCCAGATTTTTCGGGCACACAACCTCCACTTAGCATCCGAAACAAATGTCAAACCACAGCAAGTGGAAAGAAGTCTAAAACGTTCTGAAATCAATGTCTGCTTTGTCTTATTGGTGATATTGGATTCTCTATGTGTACAACATTTATCATTTAATGAGGAAAAGACCCAGCAGAGCACATTTCTAATAGGGCTGGTTTGCATAAAGTAACCCGAAATAAAAAGAATGGAATATGGAGTCTACATCTCAGTCAGTGTTTTTGGTCAGTTTTTTTCCCCCCCCCTCCTTTGGTAATTTTTTTCAATTGTAAAAAAAATGTATCATCCCAATAGGAAAGAATAATGTTCAATGCTTAAATTTCATCAATATTTTTCTTATTTTTTTGGCACCCTTTGCTTTGCTGCTGTGTAAAGCACGTACTTTGGTCAGCTTGGTTGGTGATTGGGCATTGCCTGTGTCCACAGCATCAAATCCATTCATTCATTCACCCAGCAGATATTTATTGAGCATCTGCAATGTGCCAGACTATTCTAGACCCTGGAGATTCAGGGGTGATGGAGCGGGACAAGGTGCCTGTGCTCATGGGTGTTACAGCCTAATAGGGAGGAAGAGGGTCATAGTAGTAAACAGGAAAGAGTTATGTGATGGTTGACGGAGTGAGCAAAAGCTCATGGAGGTCAGACCTGGCGGTTCAGATTGTAATCCCAGCACTAGGAGGCCAAGGTGGGAGGATCACTTCAGGCTAGGAGTTCAAGACTAGCCTGAGCAATATAGTGAGAACTCATCTCGGAAAAAAATAGAAAAATGAGCCAGGTGTTGTGATGGGCACCCGTGGTCCCAGCTACTTAGGAGACTGAGGCAAGAGGATCATTAGAGGCTAGGAGTTCAAGGTCGCAGTGAGCTATCATGATGCATGCATTCCAGCCTGGGTGACAGAGTGAAATCCTGTCTCAAGAAAAAGAAAAGAAAAGAAAAGCTCATCAAGGCAGAGAGCAAGTCTTCATCCTCTCCTGAGTCCTAGTCTCCAGCCTGGAGTCTGGCGCAAGAGAGCTCCACAAAAGTTGTCAGGCAGGACTAATTCCCGTGGCAGCTGGCAAGAGGCCTGGACCTGATGACCTCTGCACTCTCTTCCCAGTGAGTAGGAAGCTAAACTGTGCATGAACACAGCACCAAATAGGGTTGGGCCAGGTTCTTGGCAAGCACACTGGGGAGGCTGGCAGGGGTTTTAGTGCCATTTAGATCGGCTGGTGCCTACATCTTGGAAGGGTTCATGCCCCTTGGTAGGATTTGGTGTCTTGTGGAAAGAGCTGCAGAGAAAGTTAAGACCTCAGGCTGCTGTGCAGGTTCCTGCTCTGACCATTCATTCATTCATTCTTTTGTGAAGAAGACACCACTCTATGCCTCAGAGAGATTCACTTTCTCCTTCAAGACCTGGAAAACTACAACATAGCAGAAAAAGTAGCTCCTCCCCCACTCCTTCATCTCCTTTAATTACCCAGTCATCCTCCCACCTAAACTATCATCTCCTAATTGCTGGAATCTGACTCAGTGGCCAGGAAGTTCTAGGTAGTCTTAGATGGAGGCACCCCAATATCTGAAATATGCTCTCCCCTCCCATGGAAATGGTCAACAACAACTCACACACTGACCACAGGACTTAAGTGGCCATGCCAACAGAGACACTCTTGGCTGGACCAACTCAGTAGAAGGTCTGACAATATAAGGAGATGTTCTTATTCTCCACGGATAAGAAGAAAACTGAGGCTCTGCGTTACGAAATCAGGCAGTGAAATCAGGAGTCTGTCTTGACAGCCAAGCCTTGGGCATGTCACCTCTCTGGGCCTCAGTTTCCCCTGTTGAGTCAAGACCGTGAAGCCTTCTCTGCCTACCTTTGCAGGTTGGTGTGAGAAATCGGTGATGTCATGCTCCTGCCTGAAAACAAGAGGAGGTGGATCCTAGTCATAAAAATAGCGATGCCTGTGTTCGCAGATGTGCTCATGATATTTTTTGTTTGAAGGTAGGGAACTTCCCCAGAGTGTCTGAAGGAGAAAAATGATTCTTCTTCCGTGACGGCTGTTTTTGAAAGTAGAGTTTTCCACTGGGGACTGTCTATATGTGAATAGAACATATTCTTCCTGTGGCAGTGGATGATAGAACAAATAATTATCTAGTTTATTTATATGGCATTTTGACTTTCACAAAGCACTTTCAAATCCACAGCCCACTAAATCTTTTCATGGGGAAGGCTGCAGCTTTGGGTCTAATAAACCTGTGATAGGTCTTCTAGTTCCTGTGTGAGCAAGATACTTAAACTCTCTGAGCCTCAGTTTCTTCATCTGTAAAATGGGGATAATTCTATTCAAAGAGTAGTTTGGAGTGTTACTTTGAATAGCTGATAGGAGGTAAATGCTCAATAAATCTTAGCCACTGTTATTTATGGTGTTTGTTAACTCCACCTATGGTATTCTATCACCTGTTCTTGAGATGAAAAAATACAGCTCTGAGGCAGCTGTTGTCTCCCCTGGGGTGGCTTGGCTAATGTCCAGTGTTTCAGCCTGGGGTCCCTGACCTCACTGCTGTTAAATATTCAGTAAGTCTGTGCTATTCCATATTCAAAGGCCCTTGTTTCTGGTTAATAGTAGTTCTTTGTTGCTGCCCAGAGGGAGGGTGGCCTTCAGTCAGCTGTTGGACCCTTCAGGCCCCCACCCACCTCACCCCCACAGGAGGGAGCTGCTTGTGGAAGTGTGTCATATCCTCAGGGTATGCTGGACAGGGCATGAAGGGGTGGGGGAGACTCACAGGCTTGCCCAGGGCATGGGCAGAGCCCCAGGCTTGTGTCCGTTTGTCATCTTTAGTGGGAAAGCTGCTCTGTTGTGTCTAAACATGCCCGTCCAAGAGGGAAAGATTACACATGGGCCAATAAGAGCCAGGCCATGGCTGGCGCCTTCCAGCCCTCCCCCAGCCCTTCCGGTTAGTGCATTCATGGAGCCTGATGTGTGCCAGGCTCTGCCCTGGGACCTTCTATCCATGTGATCATCTTACTATTTAGGTTATTTTATTTTATTTATTTATTTTTTGAGGCAGAGTCTTACTATGTCACCCTCGGTAGAGTGCTGTGGTATCACAGCTCACAGAAACTTCAAACTTTTGGGCTTAAGCGATTTTCTTGCCTCAGCCTCCCAAGTAACTGGGGCCACAGGCGCCCGCTAAAATGCTGGCTATCTTTTGTTACAGTTGTCATTGTTGTTTAGCTGGCCAGGGCCGGGTTTAAACCCACCAGCCTCAGGGTATGTGGCCGGTGCTGTAACCATTGTGCTACGGGTGCCGAGCCCCCTGTGATCACCTTTAGTGTTGAGTGTGGGGGGAGTCCTGTCCTCAGCCTTGCACCCTCCAGAGTGACTCTTGAGAACGTCACCATGCTTCAGCCCAGAGCCCTCAGTGGCTTCCTGGCACAGTCACATAGGAAGGTCCTGCCACAGCATACAGAGCCCGACTCAGCCACCTCTCTGACCTCAGCATTTCCGTTGTTGCTTTACAAACTACCCCAAATGCCGTGGCTTAAGCCATTTTGTCATTTCTGCTGATTCTGTGCACGAGAATGCAGCAGTGCATGGGCCATCTGCTGGGGTCAGAGCGCCCATGACAGCCTCATGGGGGAGCCCATTGAGGACGCTCCAGGGTGTTAGGGACGTGGGGGGGGGGGGGCTTTGGCTCTCCTCCCTCGTAGGATTACTGCCTCCTCTTCTGCACATGGTTGAGCCAGGCAGCTGGGCGTCTCAACGGCAGCCTAGATCCCAAGAGCACAGAAGAGGAAGCCACCAGGCCCTCTTAGGACTTGGAGCTGTGACTGGCAGAGCATCACTTCTGTCACAGGTCTAGCTCAGATCAAAGGGGAGCACAGAAGGATCTTCGCTGTGAGTGTCCACCTGCAAAACAGCCTCCTGCCATTCACTCTTGTCCAACATGCCACGCACACACCCCCATCCCTGGGCTTTGCACTTACTGTTTCCCTCTGCCCAGGTTTTTACCTCCATAGGGAAACCATACCTGACCCTGCCTTATCAAAAACTGCACATACCCCCATATCACCTCTGTGCTCTTACATCACTCTGTTTTTTGGGGTTTTTTTTCATTGCATAATGTTTATTGCCTGTTCATTTTCTTTTCTTTCTTTGTTTCTTTTTCTTTTTTTTTTTTTTTTGAGACAGAGGGTCACTATGTCACCCTCAGTAGAGTGCTGTGGCATCATAGCTCACAGCAACCTCAAACTCCTGGGCTTAAGCAATTCTCTTGCTTCAGCCTCCCAAGTAGCTGGGACTACCAGCGCCTGCTACAATGCCCAGCTATTTTTTATTGCAGTTGTCATTGTTGTTTGGCAGGCCCAGGCCAGATTCAAACCCACCAGCTCCGGTGTATGTGGCTGGCTCCCTAGATGCGGAGCCACAGGCGCCGAGCCGCGTGTTCATTTTCTTATCTCTCCTTCCCCATCTCGGAATATAAGCGCTATTGGAGCAGGGCATTTCCTTCATTCACTGCAGTATCCCTAGCACCAGATATGAAACATGGTAGATAGAGTATGTATTCAAGATGAGGAAAGTGAAGTACAGAGAGGTCAGTAACTTTCCCAAAGACACACAGCTAACAAACCACAGAGCTGGGATTCAAACCCAAGCAATTTAGCATCTTGCATAAAGTCATAGACGCTTTGCTGCTTATAAGGGCAATTCCTGAAGTCATTATGCTGCCTCCTCTTTATTTATTTTTTTTAGAGATAGAGTCTCATTTTGTCGCCCTCTATAGAGTACTGTGACATCACAGCTCACAGCAACTTCAAACTTTTGAGCTAAAGTGATTCTCTGGCCTCAGCCTCATGAGTAGCTAGGACTACAGGCATCTGCCACAATGCCCGGCTATTTTTGTTGTTGTTGTTGTTGTTGTTGCAATTTGGCCAGGGCCGGGTTTGAACCTGCCACCCTCGGTATATGGGGCCAGCGGCCTACCCACTGAGCCACAGGTGCTGCCCTGCATCCTCTTTCTTTTTCCTGAATCCTGTCTGTCTCTACTCAGAATTCCCATAAGTAAAATCTGATCGGGCATGAGGATAGCTTCCCTCCTCTTCAACAGAAAGTCCGCCTGCCTTCGACTGCTACAGCAAAGCTTGCTTCTAGACGTAGGAGAAAGGATAAGGGTTTTGGAGTCAGATAGACTTAGCTTTCTTCTAGCACCCCCAAACACCAGCTCTCTAAATGCAAGCAAATTATAGATGTCATTCACTCTGAAGGCTGGTCTGGGGTGGCCTCAGCTCAGACATCATCCCCCGTGGTCTCAGCCTCCAGCAGCTGAGCTCAAGGCTGCGGGGCTGCAGAGAAGAGCAGAGGCCAGCAAAGGCTGGGCTTAGAGAGGGCAAAGCATTGTTTATACTAGATTCCATTGGTCTGAGCAGATCACCAGGCCAGCCGAAATTCCATGAATATGTGGGAAGTTCTTAACACAGGGCCTGACACATGGGGAGGGCTCAGGAAATGCTATTATTACTGTTGTTGATGTTGTTGTCTCTGCGTTTGGATTCTTGGAGCTAATACTACAAGTTCCATTTGACAAATGCAAAACAGAATTTAGAAAATTTGACCAATGCCATACTTTTAGCTAGTGGGCTGTAGGCAAAGACTAGAAATCAGATATCATACAATAAAGCACGTTTACAAACACATCTGTAGAACATAAACCCATTTGCAGACGATTTCATTGCCATAAACAACATCATGGTAAATAAAATAAGATGCAAATATTCTTTTTTATTGGAGGCAGAGTCTCACTCTCTTGCCCAGGCTAGAGTGTTGTGGCATCAGCCTACCTCACAGCAACCTCAAACTCCTGGGTTCAAGTGATCCTCTCATTTCAGTCTCCTGAGTAGCTGGGACTACAGGTGCCCCCTGAAATACTGGCTAATTTTTTCTATTTTTAGTAGAGGTGAGGTATCAGCTTTGCTTAGGCTGGTATCAAACTTCTGAACTCTCCTGCATTGGTCTCCCAGAGTGCTAGGAATACAAGAGTGAGCCACCATGCCTACCCAGATCCAAATGTTCTTGTTGCCAGTTACTATCTGCAAGGTTTAGTTATGGGGTCCAAGTCTCTTACTGAGGTTTTGTAGTTTGGCTCCCCAGCTCACTGAAGTGAATAATGGCTTTCTTCTCTCTTACCAGAGAACCCCTCTGTGGACTCCAGTTGCTTCTCCTCTCCACCTGTCAACTTCCTTCAAGAATTGCCAAGCTACCGGTCCATTGCACGCAGGAGGACAAACATCCTCACCCGGGACAAGCAAAGTGGCATTCTGCTGAAGCCGACAGACTCTTATGGCTCCAACCTGGAGGAAGGACTCACTGATAACCTTAGTAGCCAATCCATTCGAAAGTATGCGCTGAACATCTCCGAGAAGCGGAGACTAAGGTTTGTCTGTTAGTCGCCTGGAAACTACCTAATGTACGTTATGGGCAGAAATGCATTTTATTCATAAAATACATTTTTTTTTTTTTTTTTTTAGAGACAGAGTCTTACTTTGTAGCCCTCGGTAGAGTACCGTGGCATCAAAGCTCACAGCAACCTACAACTCCTGGGTTTGGGCAATTCTCTTGCCTCAGCCTCCCAAGTATCTGGGACTACAGATACTTTTGCCCCCTGATGGATATTTGACAAGGTCTGGTTGTTACAACTCAAGGGTAGTGCTACCAGCATCTGGTAGGTAGAGACCAGAGATGCTGGATCTGTGCAAGATTGAAAAGTCCACTGTAGTCTGGGCATAATGGCTCTGGACTATAATCCTAGCATTCTGGGAGGCCAAGGCAAGAGGATCACTTGAGCTCAGGAGTTTGAGACCAGCTTGAGAAAGAGTGAGACCATATCTCTATTAAAAAGTAGAAAAATCAGTGGGGCATTCTGGCAGGCACCTATAGTCCCAGTGACTCAGGAGGCTGAGGCACGAGGATCGCTTGAGCCCAAGAATTTGAGGTTGCTGTGCACTAGGCTGTGGTGATGGCACTCTAGCCTGGGCAACAGAGTGAGACTCTGTGTCCTCCTCCTGAAAAGAGAAAAGAAAAGCCCTCATAGATAAGCCCAGTGCCTGGCCTGTAATACCAGCTTCGCAACTTAGAAGGAGGGAAAGAAAATGGAGGTGGACATACAGCACTTGTTATGCCTCCTTTGGAAAAGAGGAAGAATGTACAGTGTTCACAGAGTAGAAAGAGACAGGTGCCAAAACCCTAAGGGCAGGTTCAGGAACCCGTGAGACATGCCTGGCCTGGGGCTGAGGAGAGGACCGGAGCAGGCTGGAAGCCAGGGCCTGGCTGAGAGGGGCTTTGAATTCCAGCTGAAAGGATATGCTTTTTATTCTGGAAATAATGAGGAGTTATAAAATTAAAAAAAAAAAATTCTTTGTTTACAACTTTTTGTTAGTTACGAGGCAGGTTGTGGTGGCTCACACCTATAATCTTAGCACTCTGGGAGGCCAAGGCATGTGGATCACTTGAGTTCAGGAGTCAAGACCAACCGGAGCAGCAGCGAGACCCCGTATTTAAAAGTAGCTGGGCATTGTGGCGGGCACCTGTAGTTCTAGCTACTTGGGAGGCTGAGGCAAGAGAATCCCTTGAGTCCAAGAGTTCGAGGTTGCTGTGAGCTATGATGCCATGGCACTCTACTAAGGGTGGCAAAGCAGGACTCTGTCTCAAAAACGACAACAACAAAACCCTTTTTGTTAATTATTGTAAAAATACGCATAAAGCTTAGTTTGAATCATTTGAAAGTGTACAATTCAGTGGCATTTAGTACACTGAGAATGTTGTGCAATTGTTACCACTGTCCAGTTCCAGAAATGTTTTGTCTCCTTCAGTGGAGACTTGGTACCCATTAAACAGCCACTGTCTGTTTCTCACTCCCCTCAGCCCCAGGTATCCACTAACCTACTGTCTGTCTCTGCAGATTTGCCTACTCTGAACATTAGTGCAAGTAACGTGACCTTTTGTGTCCGGCTTCTATCACTTAGCATGTTTCAAAGTTCGTCTATGTTGTAGCACAAATCAGTACTTCATTTCTTTTTAAAGCTGAATACTGCATTGTGGGGCCACACCAGGACTTTCAACCTACGCATCTCTCTGTGGACATTTGGGTCATTCCCACCTTTTGTCCATTGGGAATCGTGGTGCTATGAACATTCATGGCACGTCTTCATTGCAGAGCCCTATTTTCATTGCTTTGGGGTTTGTACCTAGGAGTGGAATCGCAGGCTCATATGGTAATTCCACATTTAACATATGCAGAAACTGCCAAACTGTTCTGCACAGTGACTGTGCTGTTTTATATTCCCAAATGCGGTGTGTGAGGCTCCAGGCTTCTCCCACCCTCTCAGCTGCGGTTTTATTGGATGTGGAGGTGCAATGATGCCGCCATTGCCATTGTCATGATCTGGGGTGTTTTTTTTGAGACAGAGTCTCAAGCTGTCACCCTGGGTAGAGTACTATGACATCACAGCTCACAGCAACCTCAAACTCCTGGGCTCAAGCGATTCTCCTGCCTCCACCTCCCAAGTAGCTGGGACCACAGGAGCCTGCCACAATGCCTGGCTATTTTTTGGTTGCAGTACTCGTTTGGCGGGTCCCGGCTGGATTCGAACCTGCCAGCTCAGGTGTATGTGGCTGGCACCTTAGCTGCTTGAGCCACAGGCGCCGAGCCTTTTTTTTGAGACAGAGTCTCACTATGTCAGCCCTCAGTAGAGTGCCATGGTGTCACAGCTCATAGCAACCTCCAACTCTCGGGCTTAAGTGATTCTCTTGCCTCAGCCTCCCTAGTAGCTAGGATTACAGGCACCTGCCACAATGCCCAGCTATATTTTTGTTGTTATTGTAGTTGTCATTGTTGTTTAGTTGGCCTGGGCCGAGTTCGAACTGCCGGCCTCGGTGCATGTGGCCAGCGCCATAACCCTGTGCCAGAGGAGCTGAGCCATAATTGTGTTTTTAATACAGGGACATTCAGGAGACCCAAATGAAGTATCTCTCTGAGTGGGATCAATGGAAACGGTATAGCAGCAAGTCTTGGAAGAGATTCCTGGAGAAGGCTCGCGAGATGACGACACATCTGGAGCTGTGGCGAAATGACATTCGCAGCATAGAAGGTACTGCACCTCAAATTCTCTGCAGTCTCATCTGCAGAAGTCTCTGTCTGGGGGAAAAATAGTACAGCTTCTTTTTTTTTTTTTGCAGTTTTTGGCTGGGGCTGGGTTTGAACCTGCCACCTCTGGCATATGGGGCCGGCGCCCTACTCCACTGAGCCACAGTCGCCACCCAGTACAGCTTCATTTTTAATAAACACTAGCTGAATTGAGCATTTCCTTTCCTTCCATGATGAATGTTAGCAACAAACCACTGTTAGGCTTGGTGGAACCTATGTCTTCACCATCAGGGCAAATTATGGTTGTTTCCCTTCCTTTCCAGCTGTTGTAGTTATCTTCATTCACACACATCACTACTTTGAAATTTTTTTTTTTTTTTTATTGTTGAGGATTCATTGAGGGTATAAGAAACGAGGTTACACTGATTGCTTTTGTTAGGTAAAGTCCCTCTTACAATTGTGTCTTGCCCTCAAAAGGCGTGGCACACACCAAGGCCCCACCTCCTTCCCTCATTCTCTCTCTCTGCTTTCCTTTCCCCACCCCTCCCTCCTTTCTCTCTCTGCTCTCCCCTTCCTCACCCCCACTGTGTCATTAATTGTCATTAATTGTCCTCATATCAAAATTGAGTATGTAGGATTCATGCTTCTCTGTTCTTGTGATGCTTTACTAAGAATAATGTGTTTGCTACTTTGAAATTTAATAGAAAGGTTTTTATTAGGTTGGGTGCCATGACTCACGCCTGTCATCCTAGCTCTCTGGGAGGTCACGATGGGAGTATTTCTTGAGCTCAGGAGTTGGAGACCAGTCTGAGCATGAGCAGACGCCATCTCTACTAAATATAGAAAAATTAGCTTGGTGTGGTTGTGTACACCTGTAGTCCCAGCTACTTGGGAGCTGAAGCAGGAAAATGGCTTGAGTCCAGGAGTCTGAGGTTGCTGGGAGCTGAGTTATAATGATGCCAGTGCACTCTACCCAGGCAACAGAGCAAGACTCGACTGGACACAGTAGCTCACACCTGTAATCCTAGCACTTTGGGAGGCCAAGGCAGGTGGACTGCCTGAGTTCAAAAACCGGAAACCAGCCTGAGCAAGAGTGAGATCCCAGTTCTATTAAAAACAGAAAAACTAGCCAGGCATTGGAGCGGCACCTGTAGTCCCAACTACTTGGGAAGGCCTAGGCAAAAAGATGGCTGGGAACCCAGGAGTTTGAGGTTGCTGTGAGCTATCAAGCAAAACATGTCTCAAGCATTTCTTCAAAACTGCTAACATACCTTTTTGTTGCTGTTGGTTTACTTGAAAGAGTGTAGGCATATTTGCAATGGGTTTCATAGGCTCCCTTAAAACTTCAACCACACACTCATACTTTTTCTCTTGAGAGTTAAGGGTAACATCATGTTTGGAACAAACTAATAAAAGCTAATTTTTATGGAGCATTTATATAAACGAGGCATTGTGGTAAGCATGTTGCTCGTTTTATCTCAGTTAATCTTCATAAGAACCATTCATATAGGTACTTACCATATACCTGTCTCAGAGAGGTTGAGATCTTGCTCAAGTTCACTCAGCCCAAATAAGGCAGAGCGAGGGTTTGAACCCAGGCATTCAGGCTTCAGAACTGGACAGAGTGGCTAACATCTTGCACTCTGATTTTCATTCAGAAAATAACTTGTGCATTCTAGGGCAGGTTCTCTCTGGGATTGGGACTTAGATTTTCTCTTCAGTTGCTCTGCCTCTGTGAATTCTTGGTTGGCTGGATGCTCATTTGGCATGAGAGAAGGGGTGATAAGCAAGCTTCTTGCCTCTGGCATGTTATTATTAGAGAGAGGCAAAGACTCTCTGAAGAATGTCTCTGAAGATACATTCTTTGTCCCCACTAAGAACCAGCAGACACCCTTGCTCTTCAGGATGCTGTCTGTCCTCAGCAATTTAATCATTGTCTAGTGGAAAGATGGTTTTCTATTTGAAAATAAATTAGCATAATTCACCACAATAACAGAACAAAGGAGAAAAATTATATGATCTTCCCAATTGATACAGAAAAAAAGCATTGATACTTTTCCGTTCTCATTCTTAGCAAATAATAGATGAGACTTTACTTAACGTAATAAAAACATCTGCAAAAATTCTACATCAAGCGTCATATTTGACAGTGAAATACTGAAAACTTTTCCCCTGAGATTGAGAATGAGAAAAATATGCTTATTATTACAGATTCTAGTCAACATCACCCTGGAAGTACTAGTCGATGCAGTATCATGGGAGTAAAAGGGATAATAATTGAAAAGGAAGAAATGTCCTTTTTTTTTGCAGATGAAAATAAATATGAAAACTATTAAAATTAATACATTAATTTAACAAGGTTAATTGTTAATTTAACAAAGTCCACTAATTGTATCTCTATATGCTACCAACAAACATAGAAAAATTTTTAAGTGATAAAATTTACAGTGGCATCAAAAATGTCAGATAACCTAGGAATATAGCTAAAGAAAGATATGCAAAAATGGAAAAAGAACAAAAAGATATGCAATAACTCTGCACAGAAAACTATAAACTATTATTGAGAGAAATTAAAGAAGACCTAAATATACCATGTTCATGGATCAGAAGACTCAATGATATAAAAAGATACCACTTCTCAAATTGACCTGTATATGATATTTCATGTAATTAGTTAGAATCTCAGCAGATTGTGTGTGTGAAAATCAATACACTGATTCAAACAGTTTACAAGCAATAGTGTAAAAGCAAACAGTGTAAAAGCAAAAGACAAGGATACGTAGGATAATCTTAAAGGAGACAAAGCTGAAAGACATATAATACTATATATCAAGTCTCATTATAAATCTGGAATAAATAAGTCAGTCTAGTATTGGTATAAGGATACACAGGTAGACCCATGGGACAGTATAGAGTTCAGAAGCAAATTCATACATATATGGTCAAGTGATTTCCCCAAAAGGCAATGAATAAATAAAATGAAGTCTGGTCTTTTTCATATGAGAGAAAATAAATACTGAGGCCTCTCTCAAAGCATTCTCATACAATTAATTCAAGGTTGTAGATTTACTTGTGAATGGTTCCCACCAAGATATCTATAACTTCAGCTTTCTGTGGCTATCTGAAACTACAATATCTGGTGGGTAAATCAATACTTCTGGTCACTGATGTCTGAATTTATTTTTTCCAGGGAAATTTGGCACTGGGATTCAATCCTATTTCTCCTTCTTGCGGTTCTTGGTGTTGCTGAATTTGGTGATATTTCTGATTATCTTTATGCTGGTTTTGCTCCCAATCTTACTTACCAAATACAAGATCACCAACAGCAGCTTTGTGCTCATTCCATTCAAAGACACAGGTGAGTCCTAGGCCTGGTTTACTATGAAGCGTGCTGTTTTTGCTGTGTACCTTGCTACAATGCTTCTTTGGCTAAGAATCTTTATTGTAAGTCTGGGGTAACTGTATTAGTCTGGATAGCCTAGGTTATGCTGCAGAAACAAATGACCCCATAACTCTCAGTGCCTGATAACCACAGCGGTTTTTTTCATACTCACAGCCTATATGTCCATCATGGGTTGGTGGTTTTCACACTGGGTTCCAAGCTGATGGAGCAGCCTCTGTCTGGGTCACTGATCGTCAGTGATCATTCAGTTACAGTGGCCAAGGACAAACCTATGCTAGCTCCCGTAGCTTCTGCCTAGAGATGACACATACCAATGCAAGTTACTTGGCCACTGCTAAGTGCATCAGGGCATTTGGGGAGGAATGCAGGGTGACGAAAGTAGACTGTTTATTTCAAGATTTTTATCTCTGATAAGGGTAATGCTTGTGAGTCCCATTTATTCAATACAGGTTGTGTGCCAGACATTACAACAAGTGCTGAACTTGTGTTTTGTTTTCTTTCTTTCTTTCTTTCTTTCTTTCTTTCTTTCTTTCTTTCTTTCTTTCTTTCTTTCTTTCTTTCTTTCTTTCCTTCCTTTTGTGAGACAGAGTCTCACTATGTCAGCCTCGGGAGAGTGCTGTGGTGTCACAGCTCACAGCAACCTCAAACTTTTGGGCTTAAGCAATTCTGTTGCCTCAGCCTCCCACATAGCTGGGACTACAGGTGCCTGCCACAACGCCTAGCTGTTTTTTGGTTGCAGTTGTCATTGTTGTTTAGCTGGCCTGGGCTGGATTCGAACCTGCCAGCTCCAGTGTGTATGTGGCTGGCGCCATAACCACTCTGCCACGGGCGCCGAGCCAGGAACTGTTTCTTACTCATCATTTTATCTCCTATTCTATCTGATGCAGAGTGATGAATCTGATGCAGAGTGATGAAGAAACATTTGTTACATGAATAAATAAACACATGCATGTTACAATTATAAGAGAGCTGAGCTGAAAATGGCCTTAGAGCAGTGGCTCTCAACTTTCCTAATGCCCTTTAATACAGTTCCTGTGGGTCGCGACAGTTGAGAACTGTCTTAGAGGAACTGGTTCAACTACCTTTGTTTTTTTGTTCGTTTTTTTTTTCTTTTCTTTTTTGAGACAAGAGTCTCACTTTGTTGCCCTTGGTAGAGTGCCCTGGTGTGATAGCTCACAGAAACCTCAAACTCTTGGACTCAAGTGATCCTCTTGCTTCAGCTTTTCATTTTTAGTACAGACAGGGTATCACTCTTGCCCAGGCTTATCTTCAACTCGTGAGTTCAAGCGATCCACCCACCTCACCTTCCCAGAGAGTTAGGATTACAGGTGTGAGCCACCACGCCTGACCATATGGATTTCTTAAAAATAAAACAATGTATTTACACATAGAAATCTTTCTGTATTAATTGTACTTCAGGTGGGATAACAGTTATATCAATCACATATCCCTAAGCGTGTGCAGACGTGAACCCCAAATCACAAAACACATGTACAAGCAGAAAACGTGTGTTTTTTTTTTTTTTTTTTGGAGACAGAGTCTCACTTTGTCGCCCTTGGTAGAATGCCGTGGTGTCACAGCTCACAGCAACCTCTAGCTCTTGGGCTTAAGTGATTCTCTTACTTCAGCCTCCCAAGTAGCTAGGACTACAGGTACCTGCCACAACTCCTGGGTGTTTTTTAGTTGTAGTTGTCATTGTTGTTTGGCAGGCCGGGGCTGGATTTGAACCTGCCAGCTCCAGTGTATGTGGCTGGTGCCCTAGCTGCTGAGCTACGGGCGCCAAGCCAGAAAACATGTTTTCAATATGGATCCCCATATGGAATGTATAGAGAAGACATATATTCCCCACATGTTTAGGGAGAATAGTGAAGGAATACTGAAAATAGAAAAAGAAGAAAATAGAAGGAAATGCTACTGTACTTGACATACTAGGGTTGGGATTACACATAGAAAATCACAAATACACAAGAACACGTTCATAAATCAAATAAGCAAAAATGTATATATATAGTCATATGACACATAATGATGTTTCATTCAACAACAGACCACATATGCAATAGTAGTAAGATTTTTTTTTTAATTTTGGATGAATACAAGGATATATATGATTAGGTTACATTGTTTGTATTTGTAGTCCTATAAGATTATAATACTGTATTTTTGCTCTACCTCTCTATGGTTAGCTATGCAAATAGGTACCATTGTCTTGCAGTTGACTGCAATATTCAGTACAGTAACATGCTGTCCAGGTGTGCAGCCCAGGAGCAGTGGGCTGTACCATGTAGTTGAAGTGTGTGGCACGCTAAGTCATCTAGGTTTGTGTAAGCACTCTCTAATGTTGACACCATGCCCCATTGTTAAGCAACATATGACTGTATGTGCTTATATACAAATTGTGGTAAACAAGTACAGAAGCTGGATGTGGTGGCTCACACCTATAATCCCAGCACTCTGGGAGGCCAAGGCGGGAGGACTGCTTGAGCTCAGGAGTTCTAGACCAGCCTGAGCAAGAATGAGACCCTGTCTTCTACTAAAATAGAAAAACTAGTTGGGGCCGGGCATAGTGGCTCATGCCTGTAATCCTAGCACTCCAGGAGGCCGAGGCAGGTGGATTGCTTGAGCTTTGAGACCAGGAGTTTTGAGACCCTGTCTCTACTAAAATAGAAAAACTAGTTGGGCATTGTGGGGGGGCACCTATAGTTTCAGCTACTAAGGAGGCTCAGGCAAGAGGATCTCTTGAGCCCAAGAGTTTGAGGTTGCTGCTCATGATGACCAAGGCACTCTACCCTAGGGTGATGGAGTGAGACTCTTGTCAGGGAAAAAAAAAAGTTGCAGAGACCACAAAAGCCTTTCAGCTGACGTTCTTGTTTTGTTCTTTGCAGATATACAATGCACAGAATATCCAATAAGTAGCTCTGGACTCATTTACTTTTACAGTTATATCATAGACTTGCTTTCTGGAACTGTAAGTATTTAACATAATCTTTTATTTGGACCCTAAATATACTGAAAATTGGTGGATTTAAAGATCAGTTTCCTGAATGCATGCAGTGAGAGTCAAACACAAAAGAAACAGGACTTGTGATTACAGCAGTAAGGACAATGTTCACCCACCCCTGCTAGCAGGACAGGAAACATGCTCTGTCACTTGCAGCCCTTGTCCTTTTCCCAGTCCTTGCCACCTTCCTACTGTGTTCAAAATACCGTGTTTCCCCACAGAAAGAAGTTTCAGTGAAAATGAACCTGGATAGAGTTTATTTAATTTCTCTGATGCTGAAAACCTTAAATATTTTGGGGTGCTAAACCGTATGGATGAAAGGTGTGTCTCCACCCCCCAGAAATCACACACAGAAACATGTGTGATGCACAGACTCACTTCTGCACACACATCATGTACACAGGCATACACAGATTCCTTGAAATGTCTTAAAAGTCTATGGATGCTAGGTTAATACCCCCTGCTCTAAAATGGAATTAATTTCATTGTTCTTGCAGTAGTTCTAAAGTTTTTTTTTGCCATCTTCTGAAAAAATGATTTTGTGGGTATGTGTTAGTTTTTTCATCCCACTTTTTTTAGCAAGTAAGATTGCAACTATGAAAAGAGGCCATCTGTGCCTTCTAAACCAGGGTTTCTCAACCTCAGCACTATTGGTGTTTGGGATCAGAGCACTCTGTGTTGTGGGGGCCGTCCTGTGTATTGTGGGATGTGGAGGGACACCCCTGGTGTCTATCCACTGGATGCCAGTGGCACACTCTGTCCAGTTATAAAACGAAAAATGTTTTTAGACACTGCCAAATGTTTTCTGGGGGACAGAATTGCCCCCAGTTGAGAACCAATGCTATATTATGAAGTACAAATAAATAGTAATATCATTATGAAAGTTGTCACGTTATTGAGCTTCCATTTTTCTGAACAGATGGGTAGAAAGCCTGGTATTTGTCCATGGCATTTGTTTTTGTTTTTGTTTTTCTTTTTGAGACAGAGAGTCTTCCCCTATCGCCTTCAGTAGAGTGTGCAGTGGCATCATCATAGCTCACAGTAACCTCAAACTCTTGGGCTCACACGATCCTCCCAATTCAGCCTCCTGAGTAGCTGGGACTACAGGTGCCTGCCACAGTCTTGGCTAATTTTTCTAGTTTTACTAGAAAGGGAGTCTCGCTCTTGCTCAGGCTGGTCTCACTCCTGAGCTGAAAGGATCCTCCTGCCTCGGCCTCCCAGAGTGCTGGGATTGCAGGTGGGAGCTACCTTGCCTGGCCCTACCCATACGTTCTTAGGCCAGCTCTGCATATCTTGATTCCTGTAGTTTTGAATGGGGTCATATGAACCTTCCAACATTGTTCTTTTTCAAGGTTGTTTTGGTTATTCTGGGTCTTTTGTAATGTTCCATATAAATTTAAGGGTTAGTTTGTCAGTCTCCACAAAGAAGCTGGCTGGGATTCTGTTGAATCTATAGATCAATTTGATGAGTACTGCACTGGATCCCCTGATGCACAAACATGGGATGTTTTCCCATCTATTTAGCTTTTCTTAATTTTCTTCCCCAATGTCTTACTGTATTCAGAGTATGAGATTTGCGCTTTTTCTGTTAAATTCACTCCTAAGTGTTTTAGTCTTTTTTTTTTTGTGTGTGTGTGTGTGTTTTAGTCTTTTTTGATGCTGTGGCACGCACATGGAATTTTGTTCTTAATTTCAGTTTGGGATTATTACTTGTGTATTTGTAATGCTAAGGTTTTGTCAGTATGACTGAGTACCCCTATACCTCTGGGGATGAAGTAAGGACACTCGGATACGTATGTAGTGTTAGTACCTTGAGGCGGGAACTGCTTCTGGTTCCTTACAGTGAGCTGATCAGTCTGACCTCATGCCCTTGGATTTCTTTCAGGGTTTCTTGGAGGAGACCAGCCTCTTTTATGGACATTACACCATTGACGGGGTGAAATTTCAGAACTTCACCTATGATCTTCCCCTGGCTTATTTGTTAAGCGCAATTGTTTACCTGGCCCTGAGCCTTATTTGGATAGTGAAAAGGTAAAGTTTTATCTTCTTTTTCTTTTGAGACAGAGTCTCAATCTGTCACCATGGGTAGAGTGCTGTGGCGTCATAGCTCACAGCAACCTCAAACTCTTGGGCTTAAGTGATTCTCCTGCCTCAGCCTCCCAAGTAGCTGGGACTATAGGCACCTGCCACAACGCCTGGCTATTTTTTTAAGAGACAGGGTCTCACTCTTGCTCAGGCTGGTCTCCAACTACCAAGCTCAGACAGTCCACCTGCCTTGGCTTCCCAGAGTGCGAGCATTTAGACGTGAGCCACCACACTTGGCATAAGGATTTATCTTGTCATTGTGTTATCTCTGAATTACCTTTCCTGGCTGGTGTCTGTGAGCTCTGAGCTCTGGGAGCCTTTGCCCAAAGGATGAGTGGTATTCAGGGGTGGGGTTTGTGGGGAAGGTTTGTGAGTATGTTGGCACCCAAGGAGACCTGGATGAAATGGAAGGCAGGATTTGGGAGCTGGTGTAGCAGCCTTGGGTACTTCAGTCATTATTGAACACAGCTGGCAATCCCATCAGCACCTGTGCACGCCTTATCTTTACTATGGTTGTATATTAACTAGGTCTGTATTGTGGCAGAAACCCCAATCTGGCTAGCTGGGGCAAAGGGGTATTGAGTGGCTGAGAGAACCGGAAGGCAGGAAACTCAGATTACAGTAAGGACAGAGATAGAGCCATGGCTTATTAACAAGATCAAAAACAAAAGTTCCCTCATCTTTAATTCTTTTGTGGAGTGGCAGTTTCCGTAAGTAGTGGGAAATAGGGCATCTTATAGTTTCCCTCTGCCTGTGACTCCCTGGCACAGGTGCAGAAATCCTTTGAGGAGACATGTTGGCTTTGCTTCATTCAGGTACCCAGCCCCAACCCTTCAACTATGGCCAGGGGGTTAGGGTCACAGGACATGGCTTTCCCATGGTAGATAAGTGGTTTAATGAGAGATAGTAATTCCCAAGAAAATGGAAATTTAATTACTTTAACAGACAATTGTCTCCAAAGGTACAATGACTCAAGCATAATAGACATTATCTTTCTTTTTTACATGGCAATTCTGGGTAGGGGCACAGGTTAGTGTGATAGAATCCTTCTCATGGCATTCTGGGACTTACATTGACTGAAGTACGGCCATCTTCAGCATGTGGCTTTGAAGATTCTGCTGAGGGCTGGGAGGAGAAGGCATGGTGGAGTACCATGTGGAAGGTATTTATAGGCCATTCCTGGAAGTGATGTATATCACTCACATCCCATTGGCTGCACTCTGTCACATGACCATAGCTAACTGTGAGGGAGGCTGGGAAATGTCCCTGGCTGGGCAGCCACTTCCCAGTGGTAACACTGTACTATAGAAGGTGAAACACAGATTATTATTATTATTATTTTTTTTTTTTGAGACAGAGCCTCATTATGTTGCCCTCCATAGAGTGCCGTGGCATCACAGCTCCTAGCAACCTCAGACTCTTGGGCTTAAGCAATTCTCTTGCTTCAGCCTCCCAAGTAGCTGGGACTACAGGTGCCCGCCACAACACCTGGCTATTTTTTATTACTGTTGTCATTGTTGTTTAGCTGGCCCAGGTCAGGTTCGAACCTTCCAGCCTTGGTGTATATGGCTGACACTGTGCCAAGCCTGACTCACAGATTTTTGATGGACAGCTTGATCTTGCTCAGACTCACCAACCTCAGGGTCTTGGTTGCTTTCTGGGCAAGATGGTGAAGGGAAGGCTGGGTGTGATGCAATGAGGGAAAGGCCTGCCATGGCACTGGAGGGAGGGAGTGCTATAGAGTGGCAAAGAGTACGGGCTTTGGAATCCAGAGATGAAGGTCTGAATGTCACACACTTCACCTCTTTTATTTTTATTTTCTTCACCTATGAAATATATAAACCTGAGGCGGCACCTGTGGCTCAGTGAGTAGGGCGCTGGCCCCATATACTGAGGGTGGCAGTTCGAACCCAGCCCGGGCCAAACTGTAGCAAGGAATATATACACCTGGGAAGGTTGTTAGGAGATTAACAGAACAAGCTAGCACCTCGTAGACATCTATAAAATTAAAATCATCATTATCGTCATCAAATTAGCACCAGCTCCAACTCCCTGGATCTAGAGAAATAATATTCCTGGGCGGTGCCTGTGACTCAGTGAGTAGGACACCAGCCCAATATACCGAGGGTGGTGGGTTTGAACCTGGCCCCAGCCAAACTGCAACAACCACAACAAAAAAAATAGCTAGGTGTTGTGGCAGGTGTCTGTAGTCCCAGCTACTTGGGAGGCTGAGGCAAGAGAATCACCTAAGCCTAAGAGCTGGAGGTTGCTGTGAGCTGTGACGCTACAGTACTCTACCAAGGCTGACAAAGTGAGACTCTGTCTCTAAAAAAAAAAAGAAAAAGAAATAATATTTCTTTCTTTGGATCTTAGCTTCCTTATCTGTAAAACTTAAGTTTGGCCTAAATCAGAGGTTTTCAGCCAGGCACGGTGGCTCATACCTATAATCCCAGCAATTTTGGAACCTGAGGCAAGAGGACCACTTGAGGCCAGGCATTTGAGACCAGCCTTGGGCCAACACAGTGAGACCCTCATCTCTACAAAAATTTAAAAAATTAGTCAATGTGTGGCATATGCTTGTAATCCCAGCTCCTCAGGAAGCTGAGGCAGGAGGAATGCTTAAGCCCTGGAATTTGAGACCACCGTACTCCAGCCTGGGCAACAGAGCAAGACCCTGTCTCAAAAGAAAAAAAAAGATAAATCAGAGGTTTTCAACTGGGATGGATCATCATGAGCTTTATATTAAAATGGTGTATTTCTGGATATTCCCTGCACCAAGAGATTTACTAAATTGAAAATCTCAGATTATGAACCCATTTGGGGGACTTGCATTTTAAGAAAACAACCCAGGTGATTCTGATATGAAATCCTTGCTGTGACCCTTTGGCAGAATGATTGACCACAATAATTCCTTCCACTTCTATCTGTTTTCTTTACACCTCGCTGGCAAATCCTGAAAATAAACCGTTTCATCTACAGAGGACTGTGTGTGGCATGTAGTGTTTTTATATGTTTTTTATAAGAAGGGTATGTTTTTTCCATGAAAGCATTTGAAGGAATAAAACTATGAAATGTGCAACAGAGTCATATTTGGCCTAAACAGATGTTCACTAAGTATCTGTTTAATTTATTATCTAAGTCAGATATTCATTCATTTATCCATGAGTTCATATTGGCCATAAGATGGCCCAGGCATTCTGGATATAAAGATGGCAGGACAGCTGGGGTACCTACCCTCAAGGAATTTAAAATTTAGAGTAAGGGGCTATCAGTAGTAAACAGATAAAGAAGAAAATTTCAGATTAAGGTCATTGCCATGAAGAAAATAAAAGGAACCGACTTGCAGTGGAAGTATTGTGACTTTAAATGGGGGTTAGAAATCATAAAGGAGATATTTGAGCTGAAACCTGCTAAAAGAGCAAGGACACCAGCCACGGGAGGAGTCAGAAGAAGAACTATTAATATCTCTGTAGTGGGAAACACCACGGGCAGATGTCCCGAGGCAGGATTAGGGGTGTGCGTGTTTATGGAAAGGCAAGAGAACCAGTGTAGTTGCATAGGAGGAGAGACAGGGGATCCCCAGGCTGTGTTAAAGAGTTTGCATTTTATTCCAGCGGCGATAGACGCCATTTGATTTTCCACAATGAGAGACCCTGCACTCTGCCACATGTATTTTGAATGGTCCAACTCGGCCATGTCAGAATGAGCTGAACATGCAGCCATGTGTAACTTTTTAAAATTTTAGACAAAACCAATTCTTGAACCTCTATTTTGCTGTTGTTCTTACAAGAAGGATGATTGTGTTTTGGGGTCAGGTCAGTGGAAGGGTTCAAAATCAACCTGATTCGGAGTGAGGAGCACTTCCAGAGTTACTGCAACAAGATCTTTGCCGGCTGGAACTTCTGTATCACCAACCGCACCACTGCGGATCTGAAGCACAGCAGCTTGAGGTACGAGCTCCGGGTAAGTGCTGCTGGGTTTTCCCTGGGCAGGGTCCCCCACCTGCAAAGTTCTGCCTTGGGAGGCTGAGTGTGCAGCTTGCAGAGGATGTAGGGTGGCGGCCAGGCTGTCCCCGGTGCTTAGCAAGTTCCCCCTATGTAGTTTTCAAGAGCTCTTCACTGCCAATAGCTTACGGGGGTTTATCACCTTGCATCCAAGCAGGGGCGCTGGTGAACTGGGTCTGGGAAAAGAGGTGAAGAGGTGGGGACACACCGTGGGTAGGAGACGGTGCACCCCCTGCCCCCCAACATGCCTTCTAGGGAACTGAGGAGTGAATGTGATGATAACAGGATTGAGTGGAGAGGAAGTGTCTGAAAATGTGCTAGAAAATTTCCAAATTAAGGAGAGAAAGAGTAATGAAGAGCATCTGGATCAAACCCATGAAAGAGAAAAAGGAGACCCAGGTGGGAGGATCGCTTGAAGCCAGGAGTTCAAAACCAGCCTGAGCAAGAGGCTGTTTTTTTTGTCTCTACAAAAAAATAGAAAAATAAGCAGGGCGTAGTGGTGCACACCTGTAGTTCCAGCTACTCAGGAAGCTGAGGCAGGAGGATCTCTTGAGCCCAGGAGTTTGAGGTTGGGGTGAGCTATGACACCACTGTACTCTAGCGTAGGCAACAGCATAAGATGCTGTTTCGAAAAAATAAGAGAGAAGGAGCCATGTAAATCAAAGCTTAATAAAATAAGGTGGAAGGAGTAAAATCAAATGTATTATTTCTTACATGAAATCTGAGCAAATTGAATTCTCCTATTAAAATCAAGAGACTACCATATTGGGTTAAAAGAAAAAAGGACAATCCCCACCTATATGTTGTTTGAAAAATGACACATGCTGGGCGCGGTGGCTCATGCCTGTAATCCCAGCACTTTGGGAGGCCGAGGTGGGTGGATCACCTGAACTCACCAGTTCAAGACCAGCCTGAGCTAGAGCGAGACCCCCACCTCTAAAAATAGCCGGGCATTGTGGCAGGCACCTGTATTCCTAGCTACTTGGGAGGCTGAGGCAAGAGAATCATTTGAGCCCAAGAGTAAGAGGTTGCTGTGAGCTATGACACCAGGGCACTCTATCTGGGGGCAACAAAGTAAGGTTCTGTCTCAAAAGAAAAAAAAAAAAATGACACATACTATACTTAACTGGCAGGAGCAATACCGTGATCACCAAGGTAGTTTTCCCAGGGCTGGGTTTATCCATTGCATTCCAGATGCGCTGACCTCTGTGATTTCCCCAAATGTGGGAAACTGGACTGCATAATTTGTGGTATCGGTGGACTGCATTCGTGTTTTCCCCTGTTTAAAAAAAATGACACATACTGTATGTAGGAAATGCCATGAATAGATTATAGCTCTGTTTTCACATGTATTGCGAAGCCTGATTGCAGAGTGAAATGAGAGTTTCTGCCTTGTCTTAGGCACTTAGAAGTCACAACAATTTGTTTGGGTTAGTCTGGGAACGTATCTCAGTAGAGATGAATATTTAAGGAAAGTTGTACAGATGGATGGGGTGGGTATAATCAAGGATCCGATTCCTGAATATTCCTACATCTCCAGCGCTCACATATAAGTTTTCTTTGATTCCCAGGCAGATCTGGAGGAAGAAAGAATACGGCAGAAAATAGCAGAAAGGACCTCAGAAGAAACAATGCGCATTTACTCTCTGAGACTGTTTTTGAACTGTATTGTTCTGGCTGTTTTAGTCGCGTGCTTTTATGCGATCTATATAGCAACTATCTTCTCGCAAGAACACATGAAGAAAGTGAGTACTCCTCGAGGGTCAATTTAACTTGTAGTGTGGTTGGGGATCGCGTTAACTCCATTGTGAACCTGTGGGGTAAATACTGTCGTCATTTCTGTTTTATGCTTAGGGATATAAGTTTGCCTGATAGGACGGAGAGCCGAAAATCTGAGATGATCAATTTCCACTTTTAAATTTCAAAAAGCATCTAAAATAAGAGTGTTTGAGACACCTACTGGTCCCGGAATTCACAATATTCAAATCTAGGTTGGATTGTATCCTGACATCCCTACGCCTCTACTTACTAGCTAGGGCCTCAGTTTACCTAAAGTGGCAGTGGTTTTGAAAATTGAAGTTGGACTAGTGGCGCTACTTCCTGAAATCATGTATCTGGGACCCAGTTTGCGTGGCTGTCTGTAGGGTATGGCCCTCTTCTGTGTGGTAAAAATGAGCTCTGCATCCTGTCTACACTCTAGGCAATAGGAAGGAGGTGAAGGGGCTGAGATGCACATCCCTTCCCTTGAAGGTCATAATCTGGATGTTGCACTTAAGCTTATATCCCCTTGGCCCGAATTTAGTCACAGCTGTACCTACTTACAAAGAAGGCCAAGACATTTATTTCCTTGTTTTTAAGAGACGGGGTATTAAAATTGATCATACCTCACTGCAACCTCCAACTCCTGGCTCAAGCAACCCTCCCATCTCAGCCTCCCAAGGCCCATACCTGTAGCTGGGCCTACCAGGTATACATTATTACCACACTTCACTAATTGTTGACATTTTTTGTAGAGACAAAGTCTCAAGTCACTCAGGCTAGTCTCCAATTCTCAAGCAATCCTCCACCTTGGCCTCCCAAAGGGCATGGCAGGACGTTTGCTTTTTATTCTGGATAGCTATGTATATGGCTAAATAGTGTGTTGCTATGAAAGGGGAAAATGGCTCTTCCATATTCATCACTACTGCATCCTTGAAAAGACTTTGATTTGCCAATTTATGCCGAATACATGGATTGTGTTTTTTATATGTCACCTAAATAAATCCAACAGAGCTCATTTTTCTTCCAGCATGGTACTAGATGCCTGTGTTTGGGCACCTGAGGAGGGAGATGACTTATGTTTATAGGCCATGTTGAATGACCAGTGTGTTTTGTTTGTTTGTCAAACATGCGTAGTTGAATTTTTTTTAGTGTAACTCATTTGTGTTGCAATTTATTATGCTTCTGACCAGTAGGTATTTTTTATCTTCCTAGGAGATTGACAAGATGGTTTTTGGAGAGAACCTCTTGATATTGTATCTACCGTCCATTGTGATCACACTGGCTAATTTTATCACCCCCATCATTTTCGCCAAGATCATTCACTATGAGGATTATTCCCCAGGTTTTGAGATCCGGCTTACAATTCTTAGGTAATACATAACTTGAAGATGGCCTGCATGCCAAGCAGACCACCACTTTTCTGCTCCTTGCCTGTGGCAAACATTACTAATGAGTGGTGCTACATCTTGCCACTGAAACAAGAATCCTCAACCTTCAGACAGCCCCCATGAATGAATCAGTGTTTATACCTGCAGTGAAATGTCTTTGATTTGAGAGTTTAGTCATGGTGTTATATTTTTGACCCATGTATTAGCACACTGACAGCTGAGGACTTAGGTGGGGCCCATACGAGAAAGTGTTGCTCTGAAGCTGTTATAAATGACAGGCATAGGCAGAGTCCAGGGCAGAGGACCAGGTAGGGATTGTATGAAACTTCAGAGTTTTCTTTCTGCTCCTCAAATTCCTGAGCTTACATTTGCATCTTTTTTTTTTGAGACAGAGTCTCAGTCGCCCTGGGGTTGAGTGCTATGGCATCATAGCTCACAGCAACATCAAACTCTTAGGCTCAAGTGATGCTCTTACCTCAATCTCCCAAGTAGCTGAGACTATAGGCATATGCCATAATTCCCCACTAGTTGTTTTTTTTTTTTCCTATTTGTAGGGACAGGGTCTCATTCTTGCTCAGGTTGCTCTTGAACTCCTGAGTTCAGGCAATCCACCCGCCTCAGCCTCTCAGAGTGCTAGGATTACAGGAGTGGGCCACTACTCCCGTCCTACATCTTTTTAAAGTTTTTTATTTTGGAAATTTTGAAAAGAACAAATAGTATAACAGACTCCCATGTGCCCATCACATAGCATCAACCATTCTCAACATTTTGCTAATCTTGTTTTATCCATCCGCCACTCCCACTTTTGCTGGATTGTTTTAAGGAAATCTCAGGCAACATGTCATTTCACCTGTAAACACGTCAGTATATCTCTGAAGTAATAAGGGATTTTTAAAACAATACAGTAGATCCTCTGTAAGTTGACCACCCAATGGACTCTAAAACCCTGGTCAGAAACTAGGCCTATTCTACTGATACATACATGTGGTGCCTGTCCACTCTGCAAATTAGGTCAACACAGGGAGGTGGTCAGCTCTGGAGGTTCTGCTGTATAACCATCATCACACCTAATCAAATTGAGTCAGTCTCCTTTGTGGCCTGGTGGGATGGCAGATGGCCTTTTGTGGTTGATTTGTTCAACTCAGAGCACAAAACTAGATCCACCTGCTGTGTTTGGTTGTTATGTCACTTACATCCTTTTTAGTGTAAGAATTTTCCCTCGCCTTTTGTGATGCCATTGGTCTGTGAGAGAAGCTGTCATTGGTCCTGTAACATACCTCCTATTCTGGATTTTGTTCATTGTTTTCTTGGGGTGTGTTTAATCTGTTTTTCCCAGGGGTGGCAAACACGCAGCTAGAGCCGCATGCGGCTCCCGGCCAAAATGAATTTCGGCTCTTTGCCTCTTATCATTATTTTGTATACTGTGGCTCTTTGCCAAGTTTGGATTTTGTTATGCTGCTTCTGAGGAGGGAC